>VCJA01003473.1:17414-28229 GCA_024139275.1 Backusella macrospora
TGTATCAAACGAGATTTTTTTTAAAGTGATTATTTAGTGTATACCTATATAAATTCTAATATATAGTTAAGCGTTTCAATTTATGTCAATAAAAATTATCGAACTGACGAAGCGTAAGAAGTTATTTTGCTTGCTTGTTATTTTAATATAAAAACACAGCCACATAATACGAAAAGGAAGAATTATATATCTTACCAATTTATATTCGCGCCGGAGTGTCACGAGATGACCCTTCAAGCACTTTTTCTTGCTTCTGATGGGTTTCTCAATAACTTCTCAATAACTTGAAACTTTTTATGATAATTATTTTTTAAATGGAAGAAAACAAACGAAGTAAAATTTTCCCATACAAAACTGTGGAACATTATTGTTTGAAGTGGCAAATAGAAATTCTTTAGAAATTAAATCGTAGCCGCGTTATAGATACCTGACTTTAATACTGAAAGTCGCATTTTTCTTTGAATACATTTCATGAGTTTATAAAACAAGAAAACATTAACGTTACAATATTAAGTTGCATTCCAAAATAAGAAGACGCTTAAAATAACATTTATAACTAGAGTACTATTAGCTGTAAGCTAAATTGTGTTTTGAAATAAAAGAGAAAAAGTGAGATAAACTGCAAGAGGATATAAATAAACAAGAGGGGCTAATCCTGTGATACTCCTAAGCGAATAAAAAAAATAAGTACTTTTGCATGCTCTTATGGATCCACAACACAAAGCTTAATAGCCAGATTTAAATACAGTCATTCACCTCAGTCCCACTTCAGTTAATCATGGGTTGTTGCTAGATATAAAAATTGTACATAAGTTTAAAAACATAAAGTAACAAATACATTATACAAAACTAATCATATCACCGCTTAAGAAATTGGCTTGCAAATGTCTATGCATGATTATAAGAATCTCTTTAATAGCTTTCTACTACTATTGTTGTATATCACAGTGTTATATTTGTTATCATTTCTCTTTCGTTTATATATATATTTTACTAAGAGCTATTGTTTTTATAATGTTATAATATTACATAGTAGAATACTTTAAGCTAAGATTATATCTAGATAAGCTTGCTAAAATTTTAATATAGAGATTTTTTAAAATGCATGCGACATGTAAATTACCTTAAGCCAAACTGCGAATTGCTAGGTATTCATTAATACGTTTTTTTTTTACTTTTTGCTAATATGCGAATTACAAAGTGTATATTAGGAGAGCTTGAGATTTCTTTAAAAGAAACTGCAAATTGCTAAGACATCCGCATATTAGAAAAAAGTAAAAAAAAACATTAATGAATGTCTAACAATTCACAGCTCGGTGTAAAGTATTTTACATGTCGATTTTCAACAAAAATTTGACATAAAAAGATCAAAATAAAAGCCTTCCCTTATAACTTTATAATTTCAACGATAACTAGCGCAAATTAAACGAAAGGTCGCGGAAGTAAACAAATGTTCGAGCAAGAACGAACGAATTTAGCAATGTCGTCGAGATCTCACGAATATTCGTCTTATATCGAAAATAATAAACTTTTCCCGTTCCTTTTTTTCCCGGTGCAATGGCCTTTCTCAATTTGAAAAAGAAAAATAGTTTCGGTGTCTATCTATTTTTGGACGAAAAAAAATATCAAAAGTGGAAATGGACTAGAGACCAATCTTCTTCGCCAACCATGAAGTCATGACAAGTTCTTCATTGCGACAAATACTGGTATATATATTTTGTATAATATTTTTCATAGCGTCTTCTCCATCTCTTATATATAGAGCCAAGTTAATTATTTGTCTTTGGTTTATATAAGCTAACCTTTGCCACTAAGTCTTATTCTAACCAAGCGTATTACTTAACGGAGTTTCTTGTTTCTACATTTTGTTTTAGTTTATATTGTCATATTATATTTATCATAACTTTACCTTGCTGACTTCTATTTTTGCCTATATTATCAATCATTACCGTCCTATTTCAATCAGCTTTATATTTCTACTACATTAATGTTTCCTGTTCTCTGGTCACTCCTTTTTTTTCCAAAAAAAAATATAACCTCGTGTTTTGTAACAATCAACTCTTAATGGCCAGTTATCGCTACGCCTCAATTATACCGTGAACTTAATACGGGTGGGTGAATTCATATGTGCTATCTTAATTTACTCCTCTAACTTTTTTTATTTTATTTCTCTTTATTTTTTTTGGTTCAATGTTTCTCTGTTTCTTGGCCTCCTTCTGTTTACTACTTCCCTCTGCCTTTTCTAAATAATTTTATTACTCTTTCTCATTAATTATTTTTTATTTCTCAATAATTTGAATCTTTTAAAATAAACAGTACCAAATTTTTTGTCATGTTAATAAGCAAGGAGGGAATTTAAAGTGCCAAATTTTAGCTAAGGACATATTCCAAAAAATTGGATAAATGCTAAAACTGTAAATAACTTCACGAAAAGTCTTTTATGTGCGCACTTTAATTTGTTTTCTTAATGGTTGATAATACCGTATAATATCGAACAATTTTTTTTCATATCTTTCTTTTCTTGGCGATTATTTTAAGACAAAATCTTATTAAATAATAAAGCTTTTAAATATAAAACGTTGAAATACACGGTTTGTTTATATTTTTAAAGGACTGAGTTTAGAAGCAGTATTGTTAATCAAACGAGAAACTATATAAGCAATTTCTCTATTTTTTTTTCCAGAGAAGATTCTAATAGCCAATAGCGAAAGCTTAGTTCTTATGACCTATATCATCTGCCAGGTAGCCATTTATCTGAAATGACAGGACATCAATCTTCTAACACTACTAAATTATCTATGACTATTATATTTTAACAAATTATCACAATTCTATATATCTCTGGCTTCAAGTTTCTTACCATAGGTCAACCTAGTCATCTCAAAAACAAGGTTGCATATCTTACTTTTTAAAAACAAAAGTAATACTAGCGATACCTTTAATATAAAGATAGAACTACATCTCTGTATTTTATAAACGTCGTAAGTAAAAAATAATAAACAATTTAAAAAAATGAGGAGTATATCTTTATTTCATGCGAAGCCCAGGTATTTTTTCAACATATAACTGTGATAGAATATGTCTTATTACATATTTACAAGTGTACTTGAAAGATTTGTATAAAGTTAAAACCATAAATAAAAACAAAATAATAGTAAGATGACATTCAGCATTAATAAGTAAGAAAAGAGTAGTTTAAAACTCGAATATAAAAAACATATTGAGAAAAAAAAAGTAACAGCTTCATGCATTTAAAACATTTAAGTACGATCATTTTTCCCCATACATTTATACAAATGTTATTTTGCAGAAAATAAGATAAAAAGATAATAATCAAAACGATATTTTTTTGTCTTGGTTTACAAATAAATTGCAAAACAAGTACAAGGCCAATTTTTATTATTATTAATCAGTATTATTATTTAAATGGGGATAGATTAGAAGTTACATAATATTAAGCACTTGTTAGAAGTAATAGGGAATACTAAATTGTAGGAACTACCAACCCTTTGCAAAGGCTAATCCTCCAATTGCCAAAGTTACACCATAGAAAACGAGATTAAAGACAAGACGAACAAAGTGGTGCTTATAGCCAACCTCGGTGAAGGCACTCAATGCGGTAAAGCCAAAGAAACTTTTAAATATACCAATAAGTAATTTATATTAATTCCAACATATATAACAGCACTTACATCCATGACAAAACCATAACAGCGCGTGTGGCACCTACACCCAAAGTATTCAGTATTAAAGCAGACAACAATAATAAGGTGTTCTCGAACAAGACTTCATGAGCTCTTGCCAAACGATCAGAAAAGGAATGATCACCACCTTTCCATTTGCTCGTATTTTTTGCACTCGCCTCTGGATCTTCCTCATTTGCAGCAGGAGTGGCCTTATTGGTGTCATGTCCAAAGGCATGACGGACAAAATAAGTGAAGCCCCAGAGTACCCAAAGAGTAAAGAAAGCAATCCAGGAGGATCTGACATAATGGTCAGAGACAAAGAGACTAACGTTTTGAGAATCCATAGTTAAGTGAGAATTTAATAGCTAGTAGTAAGATAGAGTTAGAAAATATTGAACCTTTCAACTCCTTTATATATTCAATTAAAGAGATGCAAGTGTTACAGAATTAGGTGGTTATGCTAAACTGTCATAAACTCTGTTTTCATGAAAAATAAATAAAAACAAACAAAAAAGTAGTGATCATTAGACAAATATTAATAATAAAAACAGTGTGCTGTAAGTTTTTCCTTTTGTTTTTGTGCTTCTGGGTTTTATAAACTAAAGAATTAGCTGCATATCGCCTGACCTGTTACAAAGTCAAAAAATAACAACAACAAATGATTACACTTGTTTTCACTTTAATGTGATGTTTATGAAGCATGAACCGAAATAAAATATCTTTCCGAGCTAATGCATTCGCTAAATCGACAATTAAAGTTTTTGTTAGACAAAGGCATCACTAATTTTGGTCAGATTTATTTATCTATGAGAACTCAAAGTAGCAATTAGTTGACTGTACAACCTGATTGGTTAGATAAATCGTTATTGCGCCTTCTACTTTGCATAAACAAACCAAATGACAACTACATACCCTTTCATTTTGAAAAGAAGAATAGTATTATTATACCAAAGAATGGCATTTCAGCGGGGATACAAAATACCAGAAGAGAAATTCCTCTTCAGAAAAAATGGTAGATAAGAAATAGGAGACTTTAATACGCTTCTTTTTTTTTTTCGTTTCTTTCATTATAACAACAATGCCCTTTTTTACAGAAGAAGCGTTTCGTGAGTTTGCAAAAGAGTTTAAAAACCAGAAAGAGCCTGGAGGTGACTGGGAATTTTATATAAAGAGTGGTGACTTTTCTATTTATCGTCGCCCTGCACATGAGCGAAATCCGAATCTTTTCCAGTATCGTTCCATTGGCGAATGGCACAATGTTAAGCCAGACACATTAGCAAACGTCTATCTTGATTTAAATTTTAGAAAGAAATGGGACAAGAACATGGCCTCTCATTCAGCATTTATTTATAAGGAAGATAAAGCAGAACATAATGGTAGCCATTTCGAAATGAAATACCCGTGGCCACTATCAAATCGTGATTATGCCTATGCTATTGAGAGAAAGGTCGTGAAGGATGATAATGAAGAATATCAGGTGATTCTAGGTGAATCCTTGCCTCCCACTAGTTTTCCCGGGCGTAAAGGAGTGATACGCATTGACACTTACATGCAAAATATATGCATCGCTCCAAGTGACGATGGTGAAGGTTGTAAAGTATTCATGGATTATTTTGATGATCCAAAGGTAAGAAAAGAGAGAGGGAGAAATGTTTAAGGCAGAAGTAAAGGCATTATCTTATTATATGTACATTAATTAGGGAAATATACCTAAGCAGGTGATAAATTGGGTTGCAAAAAGTGGTCTACCTACTTTTATTAACAACCTCAAGGAGGCTTGTATCCGATATGAAAAGGAAAATCCCAACGGCAAGCCTTTAGATAGTAGTAACTCCATAGACATATAATCACTTTCTAGAAAGGAAAATCTTACTCTATTCCCACGGGAAGATATAAACCATTAATTTCTACTTCTGGTAGACACATAAAGATAGATCCATAGTATAAATCATTAAACTGCAAAGTTTTTCTTTTTTTATAAAGATATAAGAAGTAAATTCTTAAAGCAGTCATATTTTACCAACGTTTAATTGTTTTTTCCCTTTGCTGACAAACATATAAGTATTAAGTGTTTTGTGATACATAAATTGATTTATCATAAATAGCTGGTTAGTTTTCAGCTTGTCAATAAGATAAAAATATCTTTATTTATTTAATTTTTATCTCAAATTAATACTCAACAAAAATGACTATTGACCGTAAGATTTGTATGATCCCAGGTAATGACTATTTCACTATGATACATTCAATGTTAAAACACAATGATTATTCTAACAATATTTACTATAGGACCCATTGAATTCCATGAGGACGTACTCGCTGCTATGGGAACACCTGCAACTTCTCACGTTGACCCCAACTTTATTCCTGTCTTTGGCGAGACAATCGAAATGGTACGCAAGGTCGTATTATCTGAATCTGCACAACCTTTTATTGTTTCTGGTTCTGGTACTCTTGGTTGGGATATGATGGTTAACCTTATTGAACAAGGTGATGAGGTGCT
Organism: Backusella macrospora; assembly: GCA_024139275.1. NCBI lineage: Eukaryota > Fungi > Mucoromycota > Mucoromycetes > Mucorales > Backusellaceae > Backusella > Backusella macrospora. Next base: position 23,604 of record VCJA01003473.1, read on the forward strand.
TCTTCTCAACACCGGCTACTTTGGTTCCCACTTTGCTACATGGTAACAAACGCACAACTCATATCTTTATATACTTATTAATATTTATTTGTTTTTATTATTACTAGTCTTGAAACATATGGTGCCAAAGTAACCCAACTTGGTGCTGAAATCGGCTCTCGTCCCAGTCAAGAAGCTATCAAAGAAGCTGTTTCAAACAAGAAGTTCAAGTTTGTTACTGTCACTCACGTTGACACCTCGTAAGTGACTTTTAATTCATTTTAAAAACTCAATAGTTTAACATTTTAATAGCACTGGTGTGTTATCTGATATTAAATCTGTTGCGCAGACAGTTAAATCAGTTTCTCCTGATACACTTGTCGTTGTAGATGGTGTTTGTTCTGTCGGTTCTGAAGAAATTCGTTTTGATGAATGGAATTTAGATGTTGTAATCACTGGTTCTCAAAAAGGTCTTGGTGTTCCTCCAGGTCTCTCCATCGTTATCGCCAGCCAAAATGCACTTCAGGTAGCACAAAATAGAGCTACGCCTGTTCCTTCCTATTATTCCAACTGGAATAAGTGGCTTCCCAGTAAGTATATGATCCAAACTCTGTTTAAAATGTAGTGTATTAATTTGATTTTCCAAAGTCATGCAGGCCTATGAGGCTCGTAAACCTGCTTACTTTGCCACACCCGCTGTTCAGCTCATTTATGCTCTTCACGCTTCTTTAACAAAGATTACTAGCCAGCCTATTGAAGTAAGATTCCAGAAGCATCGTCAAGTCGCCTCTCAATTTAGACAAACTGTCAGTAACTGGGGTCTCCGCCAAGTCGCTGAATCTGAAGAGAGCTCCGCTAATGGCATGACTGCCATTTGGTTGCCTGAAGGTGTTGAAGTTGCTAAGCTCGTCGGTGGTCTTGCTGGTAAAGGTGTTCAGATTGCTGGTGGTATCCTTAAAGACTGTGCTACTAAGTATTTCAGAATTGGGTAAGTGAATATAAATATAACTACAATAATTTCATATACTAAAACATACCTAATAGTCATATGGGCATCTCGGTTATGGAAGATGAACGTGGACATATCAAGAAGGTTGAAAACGCTTTGGCAAACTCATTGCAAGAATTGGGTTATAAGAACGCAAGACTATAAAAACACTTCGTATATAAAAAAATCAAAATGAAAATAAAGATATAGTTAAATTTTATTTTATTTATTACCAATATATGTTATTAAAAACCATACAAAAGACACAATATGAAAAAAGAAAGTTAAACTTTACTAATTTAAATATTTGCTTACAATATTACTACCCTTTGTTCATCTTCCATCAGTATTCTGACGATTTTTTTTTATTTCACCAGAAAAGCTGATAAAAAATAAAAAAAAACTAGTTATAGAAAAGGTGTCACTATCTAATGTTGAACTATAAATAAGGAGAGCTAATATAATAGAACCTTAAAGAAATATATTCTAGAATGAAAATGAAAACAGTTCTATTAAAAAAAGCAAAATAACAATAAACCATAATTCTATATTTCTGAACGAGTAAACTAGTTTAACTAGATAGTGGTATTATTAAAGTAGTATGAAATACTACTGCAAATTACACTACCTGATACCAACACGAGTATCCTAGAAAGTGATAATTAAAAGCTTTCCGGTTTGATTACCCTATCTAAATTTAATTTTTTTTTTTTTAGTATTATTTTAGATAGGAATAGTAGTAAAATGCAAACATACATATCTTTCCATTTGATAAGAGTTTCAATCGAGATTATAAAGAAATCGGAATATAAGATGTCAATAAATTACACTATCAAGAAAAAATCAAGAGGTTTTATAAGGATGATGATGATTTCAAGAGAATGGTTTCCAATATGATTTAGTAGGTAGGAAAAATCTAAATCACGAGTTATAGATACTACCAAGCACTAAAATAAAATATAATACAGAGCAGAGATAATATATATCAAGAGCGAGATTTATCAGAATTTTCTTTCGAGGTTAATTAAAGTATAACATAATATCAAAGCTTATACTTATTATAATCATTCTTTAATACCATTTTTTACACTCTTAATTCATATAAATATCTTCAATTAACCATTAACGAAATATCAGTTTAGAATCACAAATAAAAGCCTCATCTAGTTCTTGTTTTGCTCTTATAGTAATCACACTATAGGAAATTTTAGTGGGGAGTTTTAATTAAAAAAAAAGCTTACTTACAGTGTATGTGGTTGTAATGGAACTGTCTTGTGCTATATGTCATGGATTAGAATTTACCTATTTTACTTGATGGTTGATTATTTTTTTTGGGTATTTCTATAAGACATATTTTGCTTTCTGCCTATACTAGTATTTTTACAGTCTACGAAAGAATCATGGCTTTAGCATCCAAGTCACCTAAAACACTACACTCATATGTTTTTTTAAGAATAATAAAAAAAAAAGATAGGCGCAATAAAATCATATAGCAAAGCTACGTGTACTCTCTTACAGAGGCTACTGAGTCGACTTACACACCTTCGCTATTTTCCATATCCTCGAAAACTACAGTGGTCTCCCTTTTAAGCTATTGATTTTCATCTGATTCTATGCTGAAGTCATAGCAGTCATGCCATTTCTCTTATTCCCAATCTCTATAAATAAGCATCATTTTTACCACTTGAATAAACGATCATTCTTATATTTTAAGACTTTTATCAAAAACTATTTGTTCTCTTAATTCTTTGAATTACTTGGTTTAAACTAAAAAAGTAATTTGGACACCACTTCTCTTAATGAGCCTTCTTTATATGTAGACTACTTCTGGAAGTAACTTTTTAGTCGAAATAGGCACAAATAGATAAGTACTATGTGTTAGTCAATTTTTGTAAGTATGGGAAGTGTATGAATAATAGACCTTAGAAAAACTATATTTTTTGTGCATTATATCACTTTTATTTCTTTAAAGTTTTTTAAATTTATATTCAAGAGCGTTGTGTGCATGCAGTTCCGAGTATACAATTATAAAAGAGGACTAGTAGCAGTTTTGTGCTTTGCAGTCTGAAGTTAACTCGTATATCCCCCAACAAAACACTGTATTAAAGTGATTGCTGACCATGTAGTACCTGACGCTACTATTATTATGCAAGATGTTAAGTGCGTTCATGAAATACTCTGCGTTAAGTGCGCCCATGAAGTACTTTGTGTTAAGTACCTTCATGAAGTGTTTTGTGCTAACTGCGTTCATTAACTTGCCTGTGACTGTAACTTTCATTAAGCGATTTGTGCTACTAAAACACCTTCTTTTCGTCATAATTATTTAAACACGTAAAATTTGTGCCATTTATTCAGCACTTTACTTGTGCTTGATTTATGTTCACAATATGCCTTTTTCATACTCGCTATGCTCCTTTCCTGAACCCATTATATATTATCTATTCATTTGAATCATTGTGTATTGCATATTCACTAAAATAAATATGTGCCTTGTATCTGCTCTATTCTCAAATGTCTATACTGTGAAAAATCTTGTGGTTTTCACTGAAATAAAAAAATAAAAAATAAAATAAACAATTATAAAGCCTTATCAGGATGTTTTTAGCTTTATTAATGTTTAAGTTCTTTTGCTTTAGAGGGGAAATTACAGGTCCTTTTATATTTGTGGAAAATCTTGTGATTTTCACTGAAATAAAAAAAATAATAAAAAAATAAACAATTATAAAGTCGATTTAAATTCCTTATCAGGATGTTTTTAGCTTTATTAATGTCTAAGTTGTTTTGCTTTGGAGGGGAAAGTACAGGTCCTTTTATATTAATTTGATTAGTTTGTTTGTTTATTGTTGATTCAAGGCGAGGACTACATGCGGTTACACATAATTGTATGGAAATACATGAGACGTGGTTTTTATATAGTCATAACTTAATATGTGATTTATATATTTATGTGGCATTTTACCACATCGTTAAACCCTTGGTTTTTATTATTTTATTAAATATTGATGTATCGGCAGATACAACAGAATAAAGACAAAAAGCGATGGCGGTTATCCAAAAGTGACATTTTTATTGGATAGAAAAGTAAAATAGTAACTACCCATTCTCCAAAGGCAGTATTCAAAAATTGTAAATTTAATTAGATAAAAAAAAAAACTTCAAATTCAATGGGTGCAGAGCTTAGTGTCAACCATGGCGCAAAGTTGAGGGGCAAAGGGTTCAATGAGCGTGAACCTAAATCTCAAAGACTGTCAAGTAAATGGAAAAAATTAGTAGTGTTTTGAGTTTGAATGGCAGTTTGAGACAGTGAACAGTAATGACAAATCAGCCAATCGTAATCATTTAATCACGTGATCAAAACGTATGTATAGCTTTATCATATTTTTAAGTATCATTGTTAGCTTCCGTGGCGTAGTTGGTTATCGTGTCTCCTTTACACGGAGAAGGTCCTCGGTTCGATCCCGAGCGGGAGCATTTTAAGATTTCCTTTTGTCGATCGCTACCACTAGACACTGCTATTGTTACTGTTATAATTCTCTTTTTCTTCCTTCGAGATTATATTGGTTTTTCCTTTTCCTTTGGTTTTGTAGAGTAAAAAATAGTGTTACCTCGTACTTTTAGGATACTCTATAACGAAGATTAAATCATGTAGATTTAATATC
>VCJA01003486.1:0-13687 GCA_024139275.1 Backusella macrospora
TTTTTTTTTTTTTTTTTCGTTTTGGGGACCGTGCTTAAAATCTTTAAGGAGGTGCTATATATATTTTTTGTATATTTATACCACTCTTAAAACAAAAAGAAACTTTCTATTTTATTTTTACCTTTCTCTTTCATATTTATAATTTTTCTATATACCAAGTTGTCTGTGTGTCAAATTAGAACAAAATAAAACAAAAAACTAAAATGCAATCACCTCAGCCCACCAGTTTCAAAATGACCCACTCCGTCTCCTCCTGTAAACTCATGTCACTCTCTTCTATCATGGACAGTCCATTTTCTCCTCCATCTCCTACAGCATTGCCTAAAAAATATCCAAAAGTGTATATGGATAGACGGGCATCTGCTCCAGGACAAGGTTATTATCCAGGTAGCAGCAGCGGTTTTAGGTCTCCACCTACATCACCACTAGAGGAAGAAAGGCTATTTGAATCACCTATACCATCATCTCCTTCTTCATCGATTTCCTCGACAACCTCACTTCGAATGAAACGTACATCATCCAGTGTGAGCTCAGCTGCCATGTTTCTAACAAGCTCTGAAGAACGATATGATAGTGAAGATGGAAAGATGCTTGATGGTAATCCACCATTGACCCTTCAGGAACGTCGATTGAGAAACAAAGCTGCTTCTGCTAAATATCGTCAAAAGAAGAATCAACAGCAGAATGAGATGCGTATGATGATTAATCGTCTGTCTGAACAAAATGCTGTGTTAGAGCGCCAACTACATGAACTCCGACTTGAAAATGATCGATTAAAAGTAACAACAGATAAATTAAGAGGTAACATCGTAGCCAAAAAGATGTTAAAAAAATGGATTGGAAAACAGTCGTCGTCGCATGATGGCAAAAGTGGCAAAAGAAAACATCATAATCAACAGTTTTATCATCATCATCATCATCAAGGTGCTTCTGCTGCTGCTGCTGCTGCTGAGTCTTATAACAAGCATGCATTAAATTACCCTGATCAAGATGACAGTTTATCTGTAGATACAGACCTAAATAGCCAAGATGAAAATGATGAATTGGAAAGTATCATTTCAGATTAAAACATTCCTTTTTTTTTTATCATTATATTATATTTTTTTGTATTTCCCTACACTCGCTTCATATCGCTTTTCATTTCATTTCTTAATTTCTTTATAAGGCACACCATACATACAACATTTATATACGCCATATTTCTGTTCTTTTCTTCTTCTAACACATGTATAGTATTTCTCTCTCTCTCTCATACATAATTGCTTTCGTTCCCCCCTTTTTTTTTGTAAAATAAAATATACACAAACAGGTATTTAATACAATTATTATTTTAATAGCAAGACTATTTTTTTTTTTCTCTTTGACTAATTTTGTAAAATTTAAATAAAAAACAAAAAACAATAAACACTAGCGTCATTCGACGCATGATATAGTCATCACAAAAAAAGTTATTTTACATATTACGAAAGTGCTATTATTTTTTTCTCTAAGCAAGCCCCATTTCACTGCCTGCCACCTGCAGACAGTCTCGAATCAAACTGACCACAGCATCATCTTCGCATGTTATCATACTACATAAAGCTGGATATAAATAAAATAGATGAGCTCTCGGTCCAGACAAAAGCATTTGTTTCACAGTATCTAAATAACAAAACAACATCAGAAGATTTTTTTTTTGAGCTAGTTTTAATATGTCTTACTTTGGTCATCCGTTACTAGAATATTTTCTTGTAATTTCAACTGTTTTGATTGTCGAAGAAAGAAAAGCATTTCTTCTTTTCTAACTCTAAAACAATAATAATAACAGTTTAAACACGATATGGTTTTTTTTAAATGTATATTCCCTCTCTTTTTTTATATCCTCTTTTAGAGATTAAAATATGATATCTTTTTTCTTTCTTTTTTTCTCACCCCATCAAGTACCTTGGAAACGGACACCTTCCCAATAAAGGTTCATCTGCTGTATAATTACGAAGAATAGTTTCGCATCTTTCTAATAAAACTGGTATTGCCACTTCTGCAATGCGTTTACGGACGTTTGTATGATCTAATAACCATCATCATTAAAGATCTCTCTCTATCTCTATCTCTTTCTTTTATACCTTGTTTATCATTAGAGCATAAAGAAAATAGTGTCATCAATGCCGCATAAGCAAAAGATTCTTTCATGACTGGAACAATAGTACCAGTTGTACCCACAATATCACTCGATCTATTATTATTTAACAAATAAAACTCACGATTGCTTTCATCCTCAACAATGGCTAAATTCTTTGTTGTTGTTTCCTCTTCTTCTTGTGTTTCATCAACGTAGTACAAACGTGAGCTTTCGCGAATGATATTGATAAGTTTTTGAATCACTTCTATTGGTACACGCGGTTGTCCCATATAAACTGCAATGTCAGTTTCAATCACACTTAACAGTGAAATATCAAAATGTTCATCAACATCAAGCTCTTCTATTTTCATGCTTTCAGGGGGTAAACTGGAGAGACATTTTTTTTAGGTATATTTATTAAGATTTAAAATACCAAATTTCTTCTTCTTCTTCTTCTTCTTACCTTGGTGATAATAAACTTCCTTCTAGAATATCAACTAAAGTACGCCATACGCCAACAAATCTTTCTTTGGAAACTTCTAATTAATTCACAGAAGAAAATAGAATGAATAAGAATAGAATAGAATAGAATAGATAGCAATAATAATTTATACACAACAGAATGAAAACAAAAAAAAAGATTACCTTCTCCAAAATCCTGTAAAGTCTGTAAGCCATCCTTCAATACCTCTAACAAACCAGTAGTTGCCAATTTCCATAATGGCGTTTTATCATCGCCATGTTTATAAGAAGCAGGACAATCATATTTAAGTTTCATCGGTAAACCATAAGCACCAATGACGCGTTCAAAGACACCCTCAGTGTATAAAGGTAAAGTGTGTTTATGTTTCTTAAACAGCTGTGCTACCAGTGAGCTACACTTTTTGTTCAATGCAATGTAAGTTACCGTTGAGAATTTGCGTTGACTGGGAGGGATATAGCCACGTGCCTTGTTCCGACCATCCTCGGGTGGACTTAAAAACGCCAATGACATGTACTCGGCAAGATCTGCAAGGACAAGTGGAGCCACGCCTTCGATATCAAGCACCTGAACTGCGCTGAGGACGGCTTCTTGAAGTGGTGAAAGGTTATCAATATCGGGGCGATATTGAGGACTGGTTGAATAGACGAGAACATCACGTAAAACGTTCAAGAGACTGGAGACATCCTGAAGTGTAAAGGTAGTTGAAATGAGTGTGTAAAGGTTGGTGAACATGGAAACAAAGGCAGTGAGTGTGTCTTGTGTAAAGTCATCGGAGATAGGGGCAATACTTGAAGAGGAAAGAGATAATGTCAGTGATTGAAGTTCAGGATCCAGTGAATTAGTTCGAGAATGACTACTTGTACACGTAGGTTCACTACTGATGCCATTACCAATCATTTCCCACGTCACCCATGCCCGACGCCACAAATCAATCATGCGGTCCCTATCATTAAAATCAGGCGAAATCGTAACAATATTCTTGAAACTCTTGATGCTGGCAAGCGAGACTTCTTGGCTTGAGCGAAGACAGGAGTCCTCCAAATGGGCCAATAAAAGAGTAAATGCACGTTCAAAATAATCCAATTCATGAATATCTTGTAAGAAATCTTTGAAGATAGCAGAGATACCGGTCAGGATCAAGACTTTTGTTTCATCCCATTGTTTATCTGCAGTATCTCTAGAATGATGCAGCATAAAACCAGACGAATCACGATCGGTAGTAGGAGATGAAGTCTGTGATTTATTATTGTAGTTTTGAGATATTTTTGATGCACGAATAGATGACATTTTGATCGAGTCCAACAAAGGGAATAATACTTCCCAAATACACGCATTCCAAAGATGTGATCCTAGCACATTTCCATTCATGGTAATGGTTCGGAACAGGGTTTGATTGGCACCGTTACGCACCTCGGGTCTCCAATCGGTACATGTATGGGATAACTGGAGTAAAAGTAACATCCAGAGGATACTATATACATGGGTGGTTTCCTCTGGTCCCAACACAAGGTCAATATTCATATTTTCCTTTTCAACAGGCTTACTGGTAGCATCCTCATTGTCGTCTCGTTTAAATTCAAGTCGTCTGGTTTGGATGAAATCTGATAAATTCCATAAAAGACCAACTGCTGTCAAACTGATATTTAAATCCTCACTCTGCATACCAAAAGACCCAAGGGTAGCGATACATTGTCGTAAACAATCAGGTGACAATAATGACAAAAAGTCGGTACAGATCAATTGAAGACTTGAGAATGCTACCTTGATTAAGCCTGTAGAAACAATGCCATTCCCTGCTGTAGCTTTTATACTACCTGGTTGTGTCATGGTTGTCATAATGGAAGATGATGTGGTATCAATACTGGCCCTTGTTGTTGCTATTGTTAATGTATTTTCATCGACGACCGTGTCATTGTTACACTCTTCAATGTAGGATGAATCAGGAGAACTAATGGCACAGACCGCAACATGTCTTAACATGTCAAAAATTAGACCCCATCCACATGTAAATGAATGGCCCGAGGTTTGCAATAGATTGTTTAGTGTTTCGAGGCTCATTTTTTGCGCTTCCACACATGGTTTCGAGTCTTCGTAATGGATACATTTATTCAAAACAAGTAATAGTCTCGTCTGGGTGGTTTCATCGACTTGTTTATATTCTGATAGTACATAGCTCATTGCTGTCAGAGTGATATCGGCAATAGTTTCGCAGCATTGCGTACGGACGGTGGGTGGTGTTGATGGACAATTGGCAGTGGTTACTAAATGTGTCATGATTAAATCCCATACTTGGGAGGAAGAGGATCGTTCTGGATTAATTAATCGTCCCATGTCAAGAATGGAAATGTATTGGAGTTTTTCTATTGCAAATGATCTATTGCTAAATATTTTCTATACATATATATACACTAATTAGTATATTATTCTGTATTTCTCTCCCCCTCTCCCTCTCTTACTGCTCTTGATGATTTATTGAAAGTCATGGATTCATTATCGGTAAAAGATACTCCACTAATTTCAGCACTCATTCTACACAAAGCTGATGAAAATGCAATAAAAGACTCGTCATCTAAATATTTACTGTTTTCAAATAAACGTTGAAGTGATACTTTAATAATTGTTAGGTGATCTGCATCCATCATTTGGTTATTTGTTTGGGCTATAAAAAAAAAGTGGATGAAAAAAATAAAACAAAAATCAATAAAAATATAATCAAGATAAAACCATACATATGTATTTATATTACCTGCTTGTACTTGTTGAGTATTTGTAGTTGCTATTGACGAACCAGTGATTGTTCTTCGAAGTGTGGTAGTGGATGTATTTCCACTTGGAGTTGATGAGGCAGCACCCTTTGGTGTAGGGCGATTAAACAAGAGAAAATCAGCCAATTGTAATGTTTCCAAAACAAGATACCAGGACGAACCAAGTACACTTCCAAGAAACATGGCGATATTAAGTAAAATACGTAAGCTATACAGATTTTTATCATTCAAGGAAATATTTGATAGTACTTGCTGTTGCTGAACTGATAGATCGGAAAATGACAATGCATTATTAACATAACCTCCTGTCGCTGTTGTCGCTGTTGTTGATGTACTACCGTTTATTGTGTTTCCTGTATTATTTTTATTACCCTGTAAATAGCCAGAAGATAAGATAGGTATAACTGGAATTGAGTTTTTGCACAGGTTAGTCAGGAATGCATCGCGTGGTATGACTAGATCCAATACACCACAGACATTTGTAAAGTTCTGATAGGATCGCATTGTGTTTTGGAATAGCTCTTCATCTAAATTTGTTGTCAAATAAAACGACATGGCTGCTAAAAGACCAGGCCATGCTACGTTTGCCATGTCGGTCACAAGTGATAGTTCTTTTTTGGTTTCTTCCAGTTCCACTTTTTCTTCATCCGTCATTGGCTTGAATGAACCTGAAAATCTTGGAAGTGCTAGACCTGCCAATCCATCGGCGATTGAATTTAAGCAGACCAAGGCTAAATAGAAAATATACGTATCAGGAATTGCTGGTGGATCTGCCTTGTCTAATTGATCAATACTATGTAGTAAATAAATAGATAAATATAAATATAAATGTATGTATATATGTAATGTAACATGAATTACTCTTGGATTTCTTTTACAATATATATATATACATATCACCTTACCATTGTATACGCATGGTGGATGTGATGGTACTCAAAGTGTTACTATCTGATGTCGTAGAAGCACTCTGGTTTGAATAAGGAGAATAACTACCGCCACTTGTAGCAGTATTACCACCAGACCCAAAATCTATACTTTCACGACCTGCACCGCCATGATTTGCGCCAATAGACTGCGGTTTTTCTGTAGCCAAACGACCAAAGCCTGTAATCATATCACGAAAGACATTTGTAGGACTATCTTGGCGATCATACCAATTATAAAATGAGGTCAATAGACTTGCATCATTACAAACACCTTTAAACACTTCCATTGCCAATACTCTAACCCAAAGTGGATTCTCTGGTTCTAATATTTTAACAAACATGGATAGAAATATTTCACATTCCATCACCTAAGATAATAAAAACAAAATTGGTTTAACAAAAATGAATACTAATACAATACAATACACACTTTACCAATAGTTCACTAAACTTCTTAATAAGGATATTCACCACTCGTGTCAATCTCATTGTTTGAGAAAATTCATTTTTTTCCGAGAAATTCTTGATAAACATTGGACAGACACGTTCTTTTAAAATTGCACTCAGTTCTTTATGCTTAAATAATAAAGTGTATTAATACAAATTAGTTGGTAATAGATAGATAGATAGATAGATAAATAGATTAAATATAATGGTTACCAACCTCTTTAAAGAGTGCATGATGATTGGATAAAACACTTTCAATCAACTCGAGACCAAATGTTTTTGATAAATGATTAAGTCGAAGATATTCAGGTTGATCTCCATTTGTTAGTAAACATAAATCCTGAAATAAGTAATAGGCGTCCTTTGCACAAGGGTGTAATTTAATCTTTTCTCCAGTACTAATTTCCACTTCTATATGTAAAAAAAAAAAAAATGAATATATAATCTCTCTCTCTCTCTCTCTCTAGTTTCAATAATAAAACTAACCTTGTGTTGCATCTGATTGTTCTAATCCTTGACCATCTTCCTTGCTTACTTTATCAAATACAAATATGACAAGTTGTCTTAGTGTGGCTGCTGCGGTGTTATTGACTACTACAATTTTTGAATCTTGTAAACGGAAACAAATTAAAAGTGCCTGGAAAAAAAATAGAGTTTAATAAATAAGACTTGTTTTTATTTAGAATAAACTTACTTCGGCTAAAATATCATCATGGACACTTCTATAGTTATTTAATAAAGGCAAGACAGTCTGTAATATCTTTAATTGAATATCTACGCCATGTATACTAATATCAGTCAACGTGCGTAGGATCGTTCTAATAGACGTCTATAATAATGTAAGAAAATATTATTATAGTTGTCATTGTTTTATTTTGTACCTCTGGAATGGCATGAAATGATATCAACTTTTGTATACATCCAATAGCAATAGTAACGAGTTTTATTTGTTTTGTTTCGCAAGCAAGTACAAAGGGACGCAAGGCATCGTCTGACTTTGCTAATTCTATATATTTAAAAAAAAAAACATGTTTTATTTCTCTCATTTCTCTCATTTCTCTCATTTCTAGAATAAATACCATTGGCGATACTGTAACCAGGTCGTTCTTTGAAGCTTCTTAATATAACTCCAAGTCTTTCTGCTGCCTTTAGATGGGGAGAGGTTTGTTTTTATTTGTTTTAGTTATATATATAAAATATAAATATATAAAGTGTTTATAAATCCTAATTTTCTTCTCTAACCTCTTTAATTTCAGGATGCTTTCTTCTTGCTTCGCTTGAAAGTGTCAGAAGCTCAGTTTGAAGAAATGCAGTAAGACCACTCATACTTTCTCTCTTCTTCTTGATGAGTTTTTATTTTATTTTATTTTACTCTTTTCTTTTTTTTTTAAAAAAAAAAGTCTATAAAAAGAAAGAAAGAAAATAGACTTTTTCTTTTATTAGCGTTGATGAAGCAAAAGAAGTTATTGTTAGATGAGGAGAAGAAAAAAGAGAAATGGAAAAAGGTGATAGAAAATCAATGCCACGTCACATTCTTCTTGTGTATATTTTGTGACGCTCGTTTTTCCTTTTTTGTACCTGAAAAAAACAGACTTTGAATCATGCAACTTTCTTGTTCTTTGGCAAAAAATAGAATATCACTTTTATGATCAATATATTTGTTTTTTTACATCCTTTTTTTTTTATTTTAAAATGACAATACTTATTAGGTGCCATTTACTTCATCTTTAAACAAGGTTTCATTTAAAAAACGTGCGTCACTTTCCTTTTTTAACATAAATTAAAGCCTGTTAAACTACTATGACAAGTGTACCTTTATTATTAGCTGGAGCATTGCTACATTGTTCATTTTAAATTTATAGAAAAAACGGTATAACATTTTTCTTTCAATATATATCTGTGAGCATGGGATTTATAGTTCTATATTACAATAGCTGATTATGTATATAAAGTACAGGAAGTATTATATACCAGCTTATTTTAACTTTCTATCCAAATAGTTCTTATAGGATTTGTTGTGTAACATACGAAAACGTGAGGATATTTGACACTTTGTTCTAATACCAAACGAATAAACGGATAAATGTAAAATGCAGAGATAATATTGTTATAAAGAATCATTCAAGAGGGAATACATATATCTAGTCTATTACTCTTCATCGTTACTATGGTCTGACTTCAAGGAGTGGATGATAAAATATGCTACTTGTAACAGTTTATGAGAAATGTTATCTTTATTGTTACTATGAGTGACATTGGTAAATTATACATAGATGGAATGCGTCTTATAGTACTTCCACAGTCAGTTAAACACTTTTTGGAGACGTCGATCAGATAGTTGAGGAAATTAAGTCTCCACTTGGACCACTTTTTTGAAACCCAACTGTCCACTTTTAAGGTGAACAGTTGAATTTTTTTTTACAACGCTTTTCTTTTCATATATTCTACATTACCATGACAAAAGAAGCAAAGAAACTGATTGATAAGTAATTTTTTTTTTTTATAAAGATAAATATTGCAGCACTCAATGATATTGAAAACGTGAGTATTGATTGTCATTTAGCTTTGTTCATTATTGTTAACTAGATTATTCATAGCATACTTCTCATAGGCTTATTTGTTTCTTTTTGTTAGACTATCGAAACGAGTAACCCCGCTATCAGGTTTTTAAATGATTTTAAAAACACAAACAAAAGAAAAAAGGCAATATACTTTGATATATATGTATATATGTATCTACATTTGTATTGCAATGACTATACATACTTACTCTTTTTATTTTAAGTACTATCAAAAACTATGTGCTGGACATGACAGATCAGAGCAAGGGTTCACAAGCTATTATGTTTTCAGATGATTTGAGGGTATATTTAAAAAATACTAGCAATACTACTCCTCTCAAGCCTGCCGTCTCCAGCATTAATATAACTGAAATATTTGAAAAAAAAGTAAATTTATTTAATTTGATTTGGTCAAAAAAAAAAGAAGAAGCAAAAACGGTGTAATAATGGGTTTAATCGCCCCTACTATACATCTGTTTCCATCGTAAGAATAACTAACTTGATATTCGCAAAATAGAATAATTCATTTACAGTCATACACATGAAGAAGTTCTTGAAGTCGTTAAGCTCTTTTAACTCAGCAGGAAACAAAGAAAGAAGATATGTCAACGTTTACAAGTATATTATTGAGATGCATCTATACAAGCCTGAACTTTTCAAGCCACAAAACACCAAAGTCTACTCAGAACAAGACTTTATAGTTAAATTCTGGTCATATGTATTCGAGGAAACCTTCTCCAATAGTGGATTATGCCTCCACTGGGGCGATACAATGTCAACAAGCGCCAAGAAAAACGATACGATTGACATGAAGATCGACCTTCGTGTCTTGTTTTGTTCTAATACAAAACGATCGGATCTTAGTGTTGACGAGTTTTCAAAAAAGGCAATCCCTGGCAAACTCTATAATGACAAACTCAAGCAAGTCACTATTTCAAAATATCATTTGAATAATCTTCTTCTTTCTGGTCTCCCCTCTCAGCAGCTTCAATCCCAATTGTGCAAATAATGGGTTTCGATTGCCACTTGTCTGTCTTGAAGAAAGTCGAAGACTTTTATGTGTTAGAGACCATTGATACAATCATATTCCCAACAACGCATAAAGCCATAAAATATCATGGCATTGAAAAACTGATACGCTGCCTGGAGAAGGCCAAGGTAAAATATTTGGCTTCTAGACTACAATCGAATGTTTATTTATTTTAGTTTAATTTCATAGAGTCTGTGCCTTTCGCTGAAGAAGGAAACCAAAGATAACGGTCTCTACAAAACAACTGGCAAGATGATAAACATTCTTGACGACAAAAAAGAGGAAGAAGAAGTGGTAGCTCGTCCTATGGTTTGGTTGTCAAAAGAAGAAGATGAAGAAGAAGAAGAATGTTTATAGTTGCCCAACTTTATAAATGAAAACAATTATGTAAATATGATAATAAATATGAAATTGAAGGATAAAGTTCTTTTGTAAATGAAAGACAATATTCCTTAAATATTAACAATGACTATTGATAATGTTCCAATTAAATATCGAGGATAATGTTCGATATTCAACTTAAAGAGATAATATTCTTGAATTATATACTATTATAATAATACTCTTTACAACATTCAATAAACGTATAAAAATACTGTTACAAATATATTAGTTAAGGGTGATTCTCTTTACACTACTTTAATTGATAATGCCCTCAAAATACTTCATATTTATAATGAGATAATGTTCAGATAAATATTTCAATAAAAATAGTAGATAAGAATATAAATATATGTGAAGGAAGATATTCCTTGTTCACGAGAGTAAAAACTATTTGATTTTATAGGTAAGGAAAATGCCCCAAAATAAAAGTAAGGTAGGTAATGATGATTTATCTCAAAGAAAAAAAGGGATATTTATAAGAAAATAAAAGGATAGCTAACTCTTTCTACATCTATTCTTCGGTATTGGTATCTGAATTAGGTTTAGACAATCTTTTCAAGGGACTTTATATTTTTTGTGTTCTTAAAAGTCTGCTTTCGCCATCAGAAGTATTTGATGTTTCATTGAGTTGTTCTGTAAGAGACGCGAGTTACTCTCGACAGTTTGCTATAAAATAAATTATGACTTTAAATGCAGCACAAGATGAAGATGGATGCAGAACAGAAGAAGGAAATGAGAAAGAAAAGATTGAGTAATGTAATGTTGAATCCCATAATGCTGATAAAAGCGATTAAAACGTTATAAGTATAATATTTTATTCCAAGAATATAATTTATGTGTCTGACATTTATTTTGCTTATTCTATGATTTAATAGCGCGCAGCCGCAACGATGACTTTACAAAGTAAAGCCTCATACATATATATATATATATCCAACACAGTATATGAATCAGCCTAATAGTATATCATCTATATCGCAACAACTTGATGTTTCTAGATAGAAACCAATGCTTGTTACTACTTTGTTTTAACGCAGTCAACATCTATGCGCTAGTAACGATTTTTCTCTTTACCTTCAATAGTAGCTTCAGTATGATAAAAAGAAAGCCATCTTTAAATATTATCGATAAGAATTGAAGCTGCTGCAATATCGAGGCTGGTAGAGCAATCAAAAGAAATACATCGTTCCTGCAACTTGAGTTGATCTAGTTAAACGCACTGTATCAAAGCCAGCCTACTAATAAGTATAGTAGACAACGTATCTAGCGGTGTTTTGGGAAAAGACCATCATCTTTTACATCTACCGACTTTGACACATACGCAGGGGCAGCATACTTCACTGAATAAGCGCACTAAACACAGTATTTAATACGAAGCTAGACCTTGTATTAGGTATTTAGTTCCTGTCAATAGCCACAGAACTTAAACAAATACGCTCCATTCTTGAATTATGCTCTGATCGTACTCTAAGGATCTGAAACTATGGTTCAGTTAGTAAGTGCTACTTGAAGATTTTATTAGTAAGCGCTTACATTGTCTCTTAACTTTTTAAGCCAGATTGAAGCTATGACTGAAAAAATGCGCTCTCTTTTTCCAATGTTACTATCGATGACTGGTCTCTGTTGTAGAAAATATCGTTAAGAACGCGTAAAATATTATATAAAGTGTGATTCAATAAATACCTCGCTTTTCTCTTGTTGCTCTTCTTTTTGTCGTTTGTGTTCAGTTCCTGCAAAATAGCAATCTAATTAACAATAATGGACAAAGTTAAATGAAAATCAATACTCACGTCTTCACTGTCATTGAGCGCTGTGGTATTTATCTTTTTTGCTTTTTTTTATAATGGAAATATAGAATGTACGAAAAGAACAGTGATGTAAAAAAAGAACCCCCAACTGACAGGTTTTTAATAAAAAATGGCCACTTGAATTTCGAAAAAGAGACCAATTGTGCTTCAACGTTTTCAAAAGTCTGTTTAACTGAGGATGGAAGCACTCTATTCCCTCTTCTCTTTCTTTTTTGATTGACTATTAAAATTGCGTACTATTCACAACATTTTAATGAAAAAAATCATTATCGAGATACTTGAACAAAATATATTTAACTCGATACATACTAATACAACCACATGGTTATCATAAATTATAATATAGCGTATCATTCAGGAGGGAGTCTTTACCATTATTAACATTATTATGTGATATTATTAATTACTGTAGAGTGGGTATAAGAGGTTTCTTTATTTCTTTCTTTTTAGAAAAAACAAGCTGCTATTCAACCTTGCATAATCTTTCATTGCTTCTCTCTTTACATTTAGTTTAGTTGAGAGAAGTTCTCGCAAAACAAAAATAAATAAATAAATAAGGAATATACCAATAATACATAACATCTCTCTCTCTCTAATCATCTTCATCTTCAAAAAATGAATCCAAACTAGCCAATTCTTCAAACTCATGAGTTAAAGTCACACCCCTTTTTTCAATCGAATGACTACTTCCAGATGATAGAGAAGGTGAAGTGAGTGTAGGAGGGGTTGATAACGCAGCTGATCTCTCTGATAATGATAATTCATCTGGATCTTCAAACAAGGTACTTGCAGAAGGCATTGGAATAGGTCCTCTTCTCGCTGTAGATGTTGGTGTGGACTGACTTGTACGCATAAACGACAAAATGGATCGTTTACGTTCATTGGTTGGTATATTGGAATCTGCACTTGATCTACTTCCTGCAGATTCATTGGTGGATGCACTATCCATCGATGCAGATTTGGGAAGAATGACATCAATTTGGTTGGCTGTCATGGCAGGTCGATTGGAATGATTTTCTTGGGCTCTATATGCCTCTTTTGTGAAGATGGTGTCGAAGTTTTCGATGAGGTCAAGGATTAATCGTTGGGGATGTCGTTCGTGAACACTTATGTTAGACTCAATTTGGGGTCGGATAAGAGTATGACTAAATGTTTTTGATAGTTTATCAGATAACTGCTTA
>VCJA01003489.1:470-16328 GCA_024139275.1 Backusella macrospora
TATGACTTTATTCTTTTTTTTTAACTTCATCACAAAGCTCATAAATTTTCAATTTAAAAAGAAACAACATTACTACGTTTTTTGTATTTCACATAAAGTCGGTTTAGTCTGGTTAGTATTTAACTCACTCTTACTTTGTTTATAGAATAACTTTCACTACCCTAAATTTACGCCTCTTTCTGTGAAATCAAATCTCCTTCTGTTTTGTCAGCTTCTGACTCTGTGGTCAATCTAAAACTTCCCGTTTTTTTTTTAAAAAAAGACTCCATGTTTTGTAACAAAAAAATTGGTAATTTCATGACCGGTTATCACTGTACTTTACCATAGTCGAACTTAGCGACGTAAGTACACATAAACCAAATTTGTATTTGATAACCACTTTGAATGTTTATATGCTAACCTCTTTTTCCATCTTTTATACTATTTGCTTATATTCTGATTCTGTTTCACTGATCTCATTTGATAATACCTGTGTTCATGGTGGTTCTTTCTTACTCACTCTGTTTTTACATGCAACTCATTGTTCCCTCCCCTTTTTTCTCTCTTGATCCCCTTGCTTTTCTAAATAATTTTATCATTCATTCTCAATAATTATTTTTTACTTCTCAAAATAATTTGAATTTTTCTCAATTATTTGAAAATTTTTTTCAATTTCTTGAAATAAACAGTAACTTTGATAAATTATTTATACAAGTAGCGAAGTATGGTGTGTGAAGTACTTTACATGGTGCCTAACTGATAACAACATTGGTATTATGCATGTAATTATCTATAAATCAGAACTGAGTCATCGTGGCTTATTTCGGGATCGGTTACGGCTGATTCCATTTGCCGCTCCGACGTTTATGCGCGGTAAAAAAAAGTATATATAAAAGGATCGTGTTTTCACCCTTGTTTTTACTATTGCTATCTAATATTGTCATCGTATCACATTAATTATTTAAAACCATGTCTACTTTATTCAACTTAATTTACTATCCTCGTTCCATCGCGTTGTTCTCTAGTGGTGTCTTTAGCGGTCTTGGTATGACCATGAACTATGTTAGTGTCCCTGCTATCAAATCATCCAAAGATAGTCTACCTGTATTTTTGAACACCTACGAAAAAGGAAAGAATATTGCTATATTAAATATTCTCATCAGTACAATTGCGAATGGTATCTGCTACTATAGAACAAAAGATAAGAAGTTTATATTGACCGCTGTATTGTCCTTTGCCAGCGGCCCTTATACTCTACTCTTTATGGCACCTGTGAATAACAAACTTTTTGCCATGGCAAAAACAGGCGAGGAATATGATCGTAACAAAGTTGATGCTCTTGTAACTAAATGGGGTCGTTTGCAGTATTTTAGAACACTAGCCGGTACTGCTGCCTTTGTTATCAATCTTTTATATTAAATTGATGGAGATGTGTTTCTTTTTTTTTTAAAACTATTGTAAAATAATATAAATTAAATAAAGTAATTGTTTTTTCTTATTGGATATATCACCGCGATATGTATACTTGAGTTTACCACCAATTGCTTCCGTGACTGTTAATAGGTTTTCTTCCCTAGCTCGTTCTTTTTTTTTTTTTAATATAAGAAGCCTTCACCTCTTTTAACCATGTCTGAACTTACAACAGATGATCCAAAGAAACAAGAAGCCCTTTTCATAATTGATGATGAAAGTAAAACTTTAACATGTTACCAGTTGATGTAATCACTACCACGTTTTCAAGTAGCTAAATCTACCTTTTCTATTTCTTCTAAAACGTTAGCTAACCGTAAAATAGAAGATATAAAACAACATATTGACTTTATTTGTACTTCATTACGAGCAAATGGAAACATGCAAACAAACCAATTACTAATTGCAATACAACAGTTAACAGTCGAGGAGTTTTGCGTTAAATATAATGGTGACACCCAAATATTTTTAAGTCAACAAAACAAGAGACGGATGCACAGTAACTCCTTTAATAAATTAAGAAAAAAGTAAAGGCTTCATTGTCTTGAGAAGGTAGACTATTTAGTATAATACTTAGTAATAATCTTGTATAGAAAATTACTACTTGAAGAAGAATCAGCAAAGAAAACAATCCAAGAGGAAGAGGAAGACAAGGAAGAAGAGCAGGGGAAGGGGCAGAATGAAACAAGTCAAGAGATTATAAAGTCATTATTGGTGCAATTGAAAAGAGATAGTGATCATCCAGACATAACGATTCAGCTGGAACCTGAAAAAGACATGGATGAGTTAGGACGTTTTAAGCTTTATACACCAAATAAAGAAGTGATGTCAAAGTTAAGTAACACTCAAAAAAGTCGGTTATGTGAACAGATACAGGATATCCAGGATAATCTCGAAACTCTCAAACATAGCGTTAAACAATGATTGAAATTGTACAGTCTTTAATAAGAACAATGATAATAATAAATGACTAGTATGTTAGTCTGTTAATAAGAAAATGAAAAGAATGCTAGATCAAATGAAAGGAAAAGAGAAAGTGTATGTGTGTAGAGGGGGGAATATATCTTTAGTTAAAAAATCTACCGTTAGTCAATACTTTGTACATTTCTTCAATTTCCTTCGCATAAAGCTTTTGTACAGGTTCTCGTTTCAACTTAAAAGTAGGCGTTAATAATTCATTTTCAATAGTGAATTCATTCATTGTCAAATGGATGGCCTTGACTTTTTCAAAGCCCTTCAATTGACTCTCTTTGCCGAAATCATCAAGGGTTTTTAACACCAACTTGTTGACATCAGGTAATTCGCAAAGTTCTTCTATTGTCATGTTGGCTAATTCAGGTTGCTTGGATGCCCAGCGTTGAAGCATTTCTTTATCTGGAACAAATATACCAATCAGCTGACTTTGTTTCGAATCTCCATAAACAAAGGCTTGTGCAATAAGCTCTTGTTTCTGGTATACACTTTCAATTTTCTCGGGAGCAATGTATTCACCCTACATATAAAAATAATGATAAGTTTTCATATACTTATAGATTGCTCGGAAGTAATTCGCCTTACCTGAGAAAGCTTAAATATATTTTTGAGGCGATCAATGAGGACCAGACGATTTACTTCGTCAAACATACCAATATCGCCGGTATGTAACCATCCTTCTCTATCGATTGCTTCCGCGGTCTTTTCAGGGTTCTTGTAGTATCCCTTCATAATCGAGCTTCCACGAATACAGATTTCACCTCTAGGGAATGGTTCATCTGTTGAAAAGTATTCCATATCAGGGACATCAACCAATTTGATCTCTGAACAAGGAAAAGGAACACCAACTACGCCTGTTGTGTTATCACCAAGAATAGTCTAAAAAAGTAAATGTTAATAATATGTATAGATGTAGTAATAAATTGCTGTTTATTTATTACCAAACAACCACCACAATAATTTTCAGTTTGTCCATAACCTTCATGAACATTTGACGAAAAACAAATTTTTAAAAACTCCATTACATCTGAAGCAATTGGCGCAGAACCACTAAGGATAAATCGTACTCTTCCACCAAGAGATTCACGAACCTAAAACCAAAGTAGTTAGTTTTTTTTTTCTTTTTTTTTTATAAAACACTTACAGGTTTGAATACAAGTCGATCATAAATCCAATGATTTACGGTAAAAGGAAGATTTGCCTTCTTAGCATTATATGCCATATAAAAAAGATAGCTAGTAATTCCACCCTTGGCATTTACACCAGAAAGAACCTTGTCATAAATTCGGTTGAAAAGTCTTGGAACGGAAACAAAAATAGTAGGCTTGAGCTCTGCAATGTCATTCATTAAGTGAGCAGTATCTCCACTATAGTATCCCACAGCACATCCTTTGAAAATAACAAAGCTTTGAGCAACTCTTTCAAAAACGTGAGCCATAGGTAGATATGATATATAGGTATCATTCTCATCAATAGAGGTCAAAGTTCCAATTTCAGTTGTGTGAGCCACACCATAGGTTGAAGCTACACAATTTGCTTGTGTTAAAACAGCACCTTTAGGAACACCGGTGGTACCGCTATTTTTAATATAATAATATTCAGTTAAAATATGTTTTATATTTTTTTTAAAGCAGATAATAATAAAAAAAAACAATAAAAAAAAACAAGTTACCTTGTATAGCAAATGGTAGCTACATCTTCAGCAGTAGGAAAATCAGATTCTTCAGTAATAGTACTACCCAATTCCTCAATTTTTTCAAAAGTATAAACCATTAACCCATGACTCTTTGCTTTTTCAATTAATTCAGAAGAAACGTCATTATCCATGGAAATAATTGTTTTTACTGTGGGAAGACCAGACTTTAATTGAATGATATTTTCGATTTTATCTTTGCTTGTTACGATAAATTGCATATCGGTTTCATTAACAATATGTTTAATTGCATCTTCTCCCAATGTATCATAAAGAGCTACAATAATAAAAGCTTCACGGTAGCAAGCAGTTTCAGTAATTATCTATATGTATAAAAGAAAGGGCTATTAAAGCATGCAATTAGGGGTTTTTTTTAAGTTGCATGTATATATACCCATTCGCGACGATTAACACTATAAATACCAAGTGCATTTTGTCTTTCTAATCCGAGACGACAAAGACCCTTTCCAAAATGTTCGATATGTTCTTTTACTTCTCTATGTGATTCCCATACATATTCCTTTGGAACACCATTCTCTTTACGACGAGTGCCCAAGAAAGGTCTATCTAATTATTATAAAATGCCGAAATTAGTTCTTTTTTCTTTTTCTTTCTTTTTTTCTTATTAAAATCATATAATCAAATATTTTAAAGTGTACCAGTGTCACCAACATGGTGTCCCTTAAGGTACATTTGCCACATGTTGAAGATATTTGGAGGATGGGATAATAGTTTTTCAGCAAACATGAAATGTCTCATAACAGCAGTTTCTCCATCATTTTTCACGTAGCCAGTAACTTCGACAGCATAAGGGGGTTCCCAAACAGTACTCATCCAAGTCAATATTTATAGTAGTAGTAATAAGTGAAAAAAATAAAGGGATATTAATAAGTCAGTGTTTTGAAATTGAAAATAAGTCAACCCAATGAATATACATTTGAAACCACAGTTTATATAATGCGATTTATTCCCTTCGTTTGGGTGGTTTTGTTCTAAAACAGCTTAGCCCCGCCCCATTTACACCAAAAATAGGGGCTCACTTGGAACCCAATATTATATTAAAAAGAAGGGACGATTTTTTTTTTTTTGGATCAGTTTATCTTATTGTTATTTCTTAACAGTAGTTGATAATTATAGATTATAACAATAATATTAAAATATACAAGAAATAACATAACATAGAATAAAAATTATGTAGCAAGGCTTGATAAATATTTTTACAGGCACATTGTTTAGAATTATATAACTGACACTCTAGGAAATGCAGCAGGATTGCGGTAGTTTTTTTTAAAAACATTGAGAAGGCTATTGGTCCATAGTCTCAAATCCTGCCGCATTTCCTAGAGTGCAAAGATTAAAAGTAACATTGTATTTTTAATGAAAGCCGTGTGTGTGTGTGTGTGTGTGTGTCAATGTCAACTTATTGCATTAATAAATAAACATATGGTAGGCGAAAATATAAAATGAGCTAACTATAAACACAGCATGATTTACACTAAAACAAGATACCATGCTATATACTTTTTTGTATTCATTTGTTCTGAACACGAACATTCACGAGCATTGACCATTAAAAGATATGTTTGAGTAACAGAATGCCAAAATAAATTATACAATGTTAGTCGTACAACATGTACCGTTTGCTAACACAAGTTAGCAGTTAAAAGTTTAAAATGGCGCCAATTATAAGATATCTATTATATGTTCTAAAGGTTTCAGAATACGTACCATAATTCTAATGCTAAGCTTCTTCTTTTCTTTTATGTCAACATGCATATATATCTATATATTATTATTTCGTTGGCTAATTTTTATTCTTATTATAGTTGCAATTTGTGTTATATTGTTGAAAGTCAAACCGCTGGCTTTATCCGATTCTCATAAGTTTAAAGGAAAGTTCATACATGTATGTAATAAATACGTGACTTTAGTTCCAATAAAATTCCCCTTCATGGTTTATCTAAATAATTCTTGTGTGCATGTTTATTTTATTATTACATTCATCACAGGAAGCAAGTGTTGCATGTTTGATTGTTTTTCTTTTTAACCATTCCACTGTAATTCAAAGGTTCATATAAAACAAAATGGGTTTAATAAAGTATACTTTGACTCTGAAGGAGAATATGTAATAGGGAAAGGTCTTGATCCCATGATAAACATATCAATAATAACAGCTATAACCAATATTAAAATCTGAGTGGAACCAATAATATATATATGTAGTTTATAGTTTTATTCTTCTTTATTTTAAGTCTGAATAAGGCAGCCTGTATGTATCTACTAATTCCTGACGTTTTTTTTATTTTATTTCTGTTTATTAATTTCATTTCAAACCATTGGAAAACATTCTTGCATAACAATAAAGGGTTTTTTATTTATTTATTTTATGATTGATCGAGACTCAGAGATTCTCGATCGGAATGATAGTACGATTTCGAGTAGCTAATGCTCAAAACTATCGATTTAATAGATTGATCTTGAGATATAAATGCGTGATATTGTTACTCTGACATATTGAGGAAGACAAAAAAGAAGAAAACAATTGAATCAAGTATTAGTTGTGACTATCTTGTTTTATAGTATTATTAGTCGCAACTAACAGGTCTAAACTATCTTACCAGAAAATACATTTCAAACCATAGTGCTCTTGTTATTTTATAATGGCTTCTTAGTACAGAGAGTTAAGTAAATTTAAGTCTATTAGTACGCTGAAAATATCTTCCTTTATTGTCATATTGCTGTAAATTTAATTAACTAGAACCTTAAACCATATAGTTAAACCCTCTTTGATGTCCAGCAGTAAGCTTAAAGAACACTGTTTACTGAGTTTATGACTGTTTCTAGTAGTTTTCTATTGATTGACAACCGTTGGCGGTTAATGTTATACATCTCTTTGTAGCTACCTATTATTCACCTCCAACTGTTTAAGATTCCAGATATATTGAAATGCTGAAAATTTGTATTTCATTTTTGCTCATAAGTTTAACTATCGATTTGTTTATTTTGGATAAGGTTATAAACTTAGAATAAAAGTTCTTAAAGAGGGTCTATATTTAATTACTTAGGTCATTGTCTTGCAAGTATTTCCAGAAAATTATTTTCTTTTTATGGGAAGAGAAGTATGTTTGCTTATTTAACAATCAAAAGTGTATATACGAGAAAAAAAGATAAAATAAGAAAAAAGTAATAATATATAGAAGCAAGAAAGATTGAGAAAGAGGTGGCAATTAATTGTATGAACAAACATAGTAGGATATTTCAATGCGTAATAAAGAATCATAATAGACAGATGTATTAACAAATATAATCAATGGAGTATCAAAATAGACATGGTTATTATGAGGTTGAAGAATAAGCCAAGGTACAGATATCCAAAGTGGTTATCAAATATAAATTTGATTTTTTTCGATTGAAGCTATAAGAGTGAATAATATAGGTATTGTATTACACTTTAAGAGTCTTAGTTTGATACATGGATTACTATGCTATATGCGACGAGTTAGCTTGCTTATTTTTCTTCTCAATGGCAAATTCCATCGTGCTCTTGTGTATTATTTTCACGATTTATATCTCTCGCTATTTTGAGCAATATATATGTGTCAATTTAAATGATATAAACGACATACTACTTTTAAGACATTTCTGATTATCACAACGGTTATATCTTACCAAATGGTATCCTTGTTGAAGTACCACGAGATGACCTTTTAAGCACTTTTCTTACTCTTGGTGGTTTTCTCATTAATTTTTGGTTTACTCGTGAATAGCTTGAATACTTTTCTCATTGATGCGAATGATTTTTCTCTCGTTTTCTGGAAAAACACGCTATACCATCTTGGATCAACTCCCCCCCCCTCTCTCTCTTTTTTTTTTCTTTTTTTTCTTTTGCAATGTAATAATGAATATATGTATTATTTTGATAATTCATACATCTATTTTCCAAGTTGAAATATACGCTTTATTCGTGATTGAAAGTATCTCTGAGTTGGCTCGAATAAAATAGTTAATTTACTTTTGATTAGTTGACTTCTGGAATTCCAAGTTTCTTTTTATTAATTTAAATTTCATAATAGTAACCCAAGCGTGTGAAAAATCCTGTAACAATATCGTCAGTTTTATTTGGACCCCTAATGTTGAAACGTATTATTTTTTATATATACAAAAGTTATTGGTTACGAACTTGATAATAAATATATAATTCCACTATGCAGCTTGTCAATAAAGCATAATAAAATCATAAAAAACCAGGTTTATTTAAAGTATATTTTTTGTATAATGAAGTTCTGTTTTTTTTTCTTTTAAACATATGTAATCCGTGTTATTGTGATTGTTTTCAAAGAATGAAAATGTAAATATACATACATAAATAACAAACATAAACATAAACATAAACATAGCGCCTTAATCCATAAATAGATGAATGGGTAAATAAGGCATAAAAGCATAAAATCATTATGGATGGAAAAAAAAAAAAACTAAGTCGAGCCATCAAAACTATTCTTGACAAATCGAAGGATACTGCAAGAATCTTTGTGAACCCCATTTTCAGGAAGACAATAATTACAACGGAGAACAGGTTGAAAATCATTGGTGGAATAACCTTGCTGAGATAATGAATGCTGTTCCCCACGCTGCCCTACAATGTATGTATTGATTGTTGATTTAAGAGCACTGATTTCTACTGGCTTAACGTCATCTTGTTTACTTTCTGTGGCATTGGAGCATACACAGACTCTCTTCCTATCTTTTGGAGGTGCTGGAAGTAGTCTGCTTCTCTTGACCGGCATGTGAACAGGAGGAGATTCTAAGGCCGATTTCTTTTCAACACAGCGATTTTGATGAGCTGTGAAACCAGCATTCCGAAATCCGCGCTGGTCATACTTTAGGAATAATTTTCCACAGATTTTGCATTCTAACGTATTATTTGTATTATCAATACACATTTTATTAAAATAATAGAAAACATATTCTCAAAAATCCAATGTTATATATGAACTATAGAACAATGAAGATGGTTGACAAAACTATTTATAATATGATTTATTGTATTGGTTACAAAGATGTAAAGTTTCTTTATCCTTTTACGTAGCAAGGTAGTACAAACTTTCTATCCGTGTGTCATTTACAAGATGGTCGGAATATATGTAAAGATGTATAAAAATAAAAATAAAATGAAGTCTAAATTTAGAAATGTAAGTGACAGGTCTACCATCCATTTTCAGAATTTTTGACGCGGAGGTATTCAAAGATTTTGTTTCCAGTCTGTTCCTCGCGTAAATGCACCATATATACCATGCTTTTTTGATTTGCTTCATCAGCAAGTAAAAATGTGATTCGTTTTGAATTCAGCTTTTCAACATTGCCACTCTTCACAATTGCACTGACGAGTTTGCTCTTATCGTTTTCGATCTCAATATGCATCCTCATACTGGGTGTCTGCTCGGATATGCGCATACTGACACTACCAAATGTGCTCCAATTTCCGGTTTCGTTTTGCAAAAAGAGTTTACATTTACATTGCATTAGTGGCTTTAGACTTTGTGGTACATTAAGCACGTTATTGGCATCATCCATGTCGGGTTCTAATTCGGGTTGATTTTCTAGAGTTACTGAATTAACAGTATTTTGATGTACTCGTTGTAAAATATTAAAGAATACCGAGGCATCATTTGCATTGCTAAAGTGAATGAGGTAATTTTCCTTTTTAGTACCAATATAGAGAGATATGTTAATATCTGTAACTGAAGCCTGTCGAATTACTGTGTTCGGTAAAATCCATGCATTGAGATAAAGTTGGCCACTATCTTGTAATTGAATTGCTACACAAGTGCGGTTGTTTTGAGCAACATTGATTTGAAGCAGGCAGTGGCCTTCGGCAGCATACCAAGTCTGATTATGCCAATGAAAGACATCGCATTCGTCGTTACTAAAAAGAATTCTTTGAATACCTTGAGAGCTAAATTGATTGGGCTACAATATAAATAGTAGCCTTATTTAGTCTTGGGGAGTTAAGTGTTTAAAAAATAGCATCACTTACACTATGTGGGGGAGAATTCAAGTTACCCGAAGGAGATGATGAATAATATTGACTTGGGCTCTGTTGAATTCTTGGAGAGGGAGATCTTCCTACTGTATTGCTGGAAGTACTGGGTGACATGGTAGGAGAGGGCATTGGCTTGTTGTAGTTAGTTGACTGAATCTTTTCTCCAGTATACTGTCTATTAGAGTACGGGGGTGAATTTCCATTTGATCGGGAAGAAGGATGAGATCTATAGCTTGGCTGAGGAGATGTAGATCGAGTATTTCCATGTTGAGAAGTTGGATGAAGATGTTGATTACTAGTCATATGTGCTCTTGGTTGATTCTGATTAGACATATTTTTATCAGATGAGGTATGCGGCATTGAATGCTGAGGGGCTGGTGAACGACTTCTATTAGAAGAATTGCTAGTTTGTATTTTTTGACTGTCAGATGAAGTGTTCTTGAGATAATCGTTAGTTTTTTGAGTTACTGCTTTCATTGCTTGTGGGATCACTGCTTTTTGAAGCTCTACAGGTCTTGGAGAAGAAGGTTTACTATCGCTGCTTTTCATTCCATTTCCAGGATATCTATCAAGGGGTGCGGGTACCGCATGGTATTTCTTGCTACTCATCGTTTGGGCCATATTTTTTAAAAAGTTATAAGGAGGCGAAAGAGAGGTGCAAGCCTCGCGTGATTTCACACTAATATTTTCATTTTCTAATGGGGATGACGTTGTCAAAATTTTCATTTGTACAGTAAGGGACTCCATATAGGTAGTTTGAACATGGGTAAAGTCTTTAACTGGATCATTTACAGGTGTAATTTGTTGACTGGGGGGAGATACTGTCGGAATTGATCTGTCGGAGGATGCTACTTTTTGTGATCGGTTCGGTGCGTGCGGCAAGCTATTGTTAGATTGAGGGGCCAAGCTCGTCGAGGTTTCCTCAAGTTGTTTATCAGTAATAAAAAAATCATACTCTTTATTACTATAGTTAGAAAGGTGGCCGTTATAAATGTTGAAAGTTATTCTACTGGACTTCTCATCTTTCCTAGAATCTCTTTTGTAAGCTATGGCGTCGGAGCTCTCTCGTGATAATAACTCTCTAGAATTATCAGAGTAAGTAAAAAATGAGTCGGTGATTCGGACATGATTGGTTTTAGTGCTGATGGCGGAATCCCTTCCTGAAAAGCTATTTATTGTACACCTAAGATTAGTAGATTGGTTTTTATTTTCTTCTTTTTTCGTAAGCATCATATTGTGGGCGACTATTCCTATCGAACGCGGTGTCAACGTACAAGAGCTTGGAGCGTGTGGATCAACACCAACCCACGTGTTCCTTATTTCTTTAGAATCCGTACGCATAAGAATATTTCTTCTGCCCAATATCGTAAATTGTATTACATATTCCCCTACAACCTCTTTGTCTAACGATTTTGATTGCGCAGAAATGTCCCCTATAGGAATAGCTGGATAAACCAAAGTGTAACTAGATGGACCTAGTTCTCTACAAACGACAAGTAACTCAGTTGTTAGTACGAGGTGAACTCTTATGGAAGGCTCGTCGCCACTAGATATCATATAAAAACTATCTCTCATCACCAGCTTCGTTCCTGGAGTAGTTAGCTTTAGTTGATAATTCTAAAAGGCAAATATTAATTTAGATATCACATGAGTCTCCTTATTTTGGACCTACAATTCGTGCTCCTTCATAAAGATCGACAGTGGAGGAGCAATCAACCTGGTTTTCAAATACTATCAAATCATGTTTAGGGTCCAGTCTGGGAGTTTGAAAATTCATACGACTGCTAAGGGGAATACTGTGATAGAGACTATTCTGGTTATGAACATCTTTTTCAGCAATAGACAGGATCTTATCAATTCTCCTGCTCAAGTCAACTAATAAGGAATAATTAATTAAACCAGGTTCAGAGTTCTGATTTAACTTCTATTTTTTTTTTATAACAATAATAAAGTAATGAAATAAGGTAAGCATCAGTCTTTTTTTCAATTGACTAATGTCATTTACCGTATAAAACTCTCTATAATATTTCAACTGTCGTATTGGTGTATTAAATAAATATTCAAGGTTTATATCATATGATGTCTTATCTGATAGGTTCTTTAAACAACGAAAATGAATAATAAGAAGTTTGTCGTTCAATTTATTTAACTTTATTGTAATACCGTTATTTGTATTTACCTTTAGTAAAGATCGAATAGGTTGGCTACTTATGATATCTGACCTCCTATTGATGTTTGGAATAAGTGCTTGAAAGTAATTTGTGTAAGGTAATTCCATGTCATCAATCTATCTATTATTTTAGACGTCATTTTTAAATATGGTAATGATTGTTTACCCATTGTATAAGAACATCTTTAAGCTTGCCTATTAATTCGGGATTGGCAGCGATTTTTGTAAGTTTCTATATTCAAAGCATTAAAAAAAAATTGAAACGATAACATTATGAAATGTGCTTACAATACAAAATCTCCTGTTCTCTTTTAGTATATCATGCGTGGATTTAAGAAGCTTTGAGAAATCAGGTGCTGCAGATATCAATTGCCTCATCCAAATAGGTGCAATTTGCTACCGCAAAGTCGGTAAGAGTTCTTTCTTGGTTTTGCACATATTAATACATACCGAGTCTATTATATTTAGTGTTTCTAAATAAGCCTTCTCAATATCAATAAGGTTTGTTAATAGCTTCATATTTAGGTTTTGGAGATTGATCAATTGTTGCAATGAGAGATCTGAAGAATGAATGGAGTTAAAGCGAGATTCAGTATTTGGGTACATCATTTATCATAAAATGATAATAATAATAAAAAAACTACAAGATAGTTGATAAAACTCAAGCAAATTTGAGTTCTAAGAAAAAGAAAACTTCAAGTGGTAAACTGGATGACAGAGATGACAACAATCCGGGATTTGAATAGACTTTTTGTTTAGGATCATACTCTTCCCTTGTTCGATTTTCTATATTTTTTTTTTTATGTTCTCCGACTTTTATTTTCTTAGAAATAATAATAACGATGTGATGCTCATCAAATGCTAAACATATAAACTTGTATATTTACTTATAAGCGCTTTCATTTTATTAAAGAATACAGATGAATTGGATGCTTTCTGTATATTTAGAAAAAATTTTTCTTGGAACAAAAAAAATCATCTCCGCTCAATACACAGCTAGCGTCCGTGTTTCTGTTTTCGATATGTCTCAAAAAGGAAATCGCGAGACTTATTGTTTAGATAAATTGCCAATACTACTATTTAGATAAAAAAAAAAAAGAAAATATGTATTCGTCTAGTAAACTTCAATTTTTTATTGTGGTTTCATCTGGTCGCGCCCGAAATTCATCTTGCTACTTGTTATTTACCACCATCACTAGAAGAGTTATTGTCTGTCTGATAGAACAACTAAAACACCTGCTTTTACGTACACAAATTTATTCAAATATATTGAGAATGCTATTGTGCCTATTTTATTTCAACTTAAAATGATAATAACAAACACAAAAAAACTTTCTCTCAAGAACATGCCAATTACTTCTTCACTCTCAGGAACGCATAATGTTTACAAATATGGATAGAGTGGATCTATCATGGAATTAATTCTTAAATATGGCGCTTTATTATTTTCTCTTGTACAGATCTTTCTTATCAATATTATTTTATTCATATTTTTAAAATTAACAGAAACAGACTAAAGAAAAGAAAGAGTAACAACAGAAGATAGCAACATGACGATGACAAAACCTCGTGCCCTGGGGATAATGATGGCAATATCATTAACTTTTAGCGGTACAACTGCTTATAGAAACGAATATGTTTCTTCTATCGAATGTGGTGTTCCAGGACCAAATGGTTTATTTATCACAAAAGAAAAATACGACTATACAAATTCAGAAAAAGCTTGTATTAGTCAGGGTGGATCTCTTGCTGATTTAAATGACGATAACTTTTTAGTCGCCTCAAATATAGTCCAAACCTGCAATGGGCCTGAACATAATGCTTGGATTGGGTAATTATTTTACTTTTTCCACATTAAAAAAATATATATACCAACCTCTTTATCTATTTACTAATAATATTGTTTAATCTATCTTAGTTCTTGGGATTATGAGCCTGGAACAACTGACTGTCAAGACTGCTTGTTAGTGTTTTTTGGTGGACAAAAACCTGGAACTGGAACTGTTGATCAGAATTGTGACGGACAAAGACCTGCTTTATGTCAAATTGCTCCTTCGAGTGTACAACATGACCCAAATTATCAACTTGGTGATACTAACCCACGTAAAATTAAAATCTGGTCTAATTATGGAGAAGATTATGCCGATAACTATCCCGTTAGCCCTCTTCGCGGTCCTAAAGGTGGATTTCCTGGTGGTGTTTTCCCTGGTGGCCCCGGTTTTGGTGAAGTTTATGAGCCTAGTTATAAAAATAAAGGCTGGAAAAAGAAAGGACATGTAATGTATCATCCTTCAATAGCACCAGCACCAGGAGAAGCACAAAAACCAGAAGTAGCACCAGTTGCTCAGCCGGTTACAGTTACAGTAACAAAATCCACATTGGACATCGTAACCGTTACTGAAAACCACCCTGATAAAACTGTTACCTTAACTGGAACGATTGAACAAGAGCTTCCTATCAAACCAAGCGAATCATCTGCTTCTGAAATTCCAGAAAGTCAAACAGATACAGTGACTAGTGAAGTTATATCTACTTACAGTTTAACCTTTGGCGCTAGCAGCTCTAGTGTGCTCGACTTGAGTACAGGTTCCAGTGATACTGTTTCCACTGTAAGCAGTTCTAGTATTCCTGAATCGAGTACATATTCTAGTGATGCTGTTTCCACTATAAGTAGTTCTAGTATGCCCGATTTGACTACAATTTCTAGTGATACCGTTTCTACTATAAGTACCGGAGGAGAGGTAATCACTCTTCCTTTCAACATCCCTGATTTTCAAGGACCTGGAGTATACACATTAAGTCCTGGTAACATTGTATCTATATCTCCTACTGGATCATACACATTCTTACAAGGCAGTGCACCCAATAGCTCTTCAGGTTCATCAGGCTCTTCCACTGGAAGTACTAATAACAATGGAGGAGTAATCACTCTTCCCTTCAATGTCCCTAATTTCCAAGGACCTGGAGTATACACACTAAGTCCTGGTAACGTTGTATCTATTTCTTCTACTGGATCATACACATTCTTACAAGGCAGTGCACCCAATAGCTCTTCAGGTTCATCAGGCTCTTCTGGAAGTGGCAATAACAATGGAGGAGTAATCACTCTTCCCTTCAACGTCCCTAATTTCCAAGGACCTGGAGTATACACACTAAGTCCTGGTAACGTTGTATCTATATCTCCTACTGGATCATATACATTCTTACAAGGCAGTGCACCCAATAGCTCTTCAGGTTCATCAGGCTCTTCTGGAAGTGGCAATAACAATGGTGGAGTAATCACTCTTCCTTTTAACGTCCCTAATTTCCAAGGACCTGGAGTATACACACTAAGCCCTGGTAACGTTGTATCTATATCTCCTACTGGATCATACACATTCTTACAAGGCAGTGCACCCAATAGCTCTTCAGGTTCATCAGGCTCTTCTGGAAGTGGCAATAACAATGGTGGAGTAGTCACTCTTCCTTTTAACGTCCCTAATTTCCAAGGACCTGGAGTATACACACTAAGTCCTGGTAACGTTGTATCTA
>VCJA01003494.1:3505-27695 GCA_024139275.1 Backusella macrospora
AAAAAAAAACTCATTACACTTTTTATCTTTTTGAATAAAGATAATATTTTTCCTTGAAAAAGAAACCTTTCTACAGCTGGCCTGTCAATTGATATCCCCTTCCTTTTTCTCAATGGAACATAATAATAACCAAGGTAAATAAATGAGAGAGCTATCGTATACATTACTTTTGTTAAAATAACTAATTTATGTGCAGTATCTGAACCAACCAGGAGTTGCGCTCAACTTGAAATTGATAATGCTTATCTCTTGCAGCAGAATGAACATTTAAACAAAGAATTATCATTCGCACGCTATACAATTAACGCACTCAAAAACATTACCCAAAAAAAAGACTCTACACTTCAAGAAGCCAGGCAGGAACTGGAAAGAGCCCTTTCACATATCCATTTGTTGAATCTTACTTTGAAGGCACAACAGCGAGAGATCGACCGTCACGTCCTGTCTGGCATGGGACCTACTTTGATTCAAGACTCTGAACTCTCAGATGATCAGGAACTATCTGAAGAGGACGAGTACGAGTATAAAAGGCCTGTTATTAATGTTGACATTATGTCTAAACTGCCTTTGCGACAATCTATTGTTGTACCAGATTCCTCCATGGTGGACTACTGTTAAAACACTTCGTATCTAATAAAATAATAGCAATTTATTGTTAGGCATTTGTTATTTATTACTTATTTTTTTTAACTCCTTGGTTACAGTTTAAACTTTGATACTTAAGGCATAATATATATGTGTTTAATTATGTGTGAATAAAGTAGCTACTTGCTTACAGCTAAATATGCATGTATGAAAATGTGAGCACACAAGGACAAGTCAGCTTGTATTTTCCATACACTTATTTCTTGATCCTTCATTGTTTTTTTTTATAAATTATTATTAGTTGAAAATAAGCTTTGCTAGACTTGCTATGAAATGCCATTATATATTATATATAGCAGCTTCGCTTTTATTTATTTGGTATATATGTGTATATATAGTTTAGCCAGTTCTTTCAGTGGATTAAAATCATGTTTGTGCTCTTGCTTTATTGTTTTCATTACAATACATTTTTCGATATAGAATCTCTTAATACTTCCTCAAATATATATATAGTTGAAATTGAAGATATCTAATGGTATTCATTTATGGCGTTGCTATTGTAAGTTAAACAGTTGGCTTGTTTGTATATATATGACTGGAAAGCTTTACAATATTGGATTGCAGCCAGAATTGAATAATATCTAATAGTCCTATTAAAATCTCTGTTATTTCTACGCCTCTTTTTTTCTTTTTTTTCTTTTATTTATTCTTTCTTTTATTTCCTTTGCTAATAAATTCTTTTATCTTTACTTCATAATTTGAATAAGCTGCTGTTAAATGATTTATCAACCTATTATATATATAACATACGATCAAGGTTAGAAATATGTTTATAAAGATATTAGAGGTATGTACCAGTTTTTTTTTTTTATCGCATTATTTACGATATGGTCGTTATCTCGCTATTTTTTTTCTGTTTTAAAAATAAGCTCTATAAAAATGTTATTATATATTATCTCGTTAAGTATGATTTTAAATTATAGTTTACGAAAAAGTAAGAGATATGCTCCTCTATAATAAATGGTTAATCAGAGGCATCTTATATGAACATGTGCCAACATTTTCAAATGTTGGGAACTTATTTTTTATGAAAAAAGAAAACCGAGTTCTACAGAACAAAAACATACAAAAAGAGTACAAATGGCCTTTTATATTGGTTCAAAAGTAAAAGCACTTTTAAAGTGTGTTATATCACATATATAGAGATAGTGTTTAAGAATCACGATTAAGATAATTTAAAATAACTAAATAAAAAAAAATCTCAATGAAAGGTGAGCAACTGACGCCATATTGCTAAAATCAACGGAAGTCTATTTGATTTTAGTTAAATTGATATGGTGCACTTCGTAAATGACTTTGATAACTTTACCTTGATGTCACTTATATTAAATTTACCATTGCTATGTTTTACATAATATGTAGTAAGATCATCTATTGTTAATTATAAAGTTAATATATTATATTTTCATGAGTAATAGGTAAAAACCTGAAGATACAGTCTATATGATATAGTGATAAACAAGAACTATTAAAAAAAAAAACTAGTTGGCTTTATTTAGAAAGAAAAGGTCCCTAAATAATTTTAGAAATAAATTAATAGCAAAAGTATCATTCAGAGAAGTCATTTTTGACGATCCGGGCATGCCTTCTCTGTATAAAGAGGAAAAATAAAGCTGGAAGTAAATTGTAAAGAAAGAAAAGAATCTTAGATGGTATCATATTTTCATAGGAAAAGTCAAAGTTGTAAAGGATATCCTATTTTGCACTATGGTAGAGCAGAGACTCTACAATATGTTCTGGGTAGGTTAACACTTTAGTAAAAGTGGATTTCTAAGCTATATATTATTCACTTGGTTATTCTTCATGTTGTCATATGGTAAATATAACGCCTTTTAGTATTCAATTGGTTATTGCGCGGCTTGACAGAGGTTTAAATCTGAACTTTGTGGTTTTGATAATGACCAACTGAGACACCTCTAATTGAAAATTTATGAGCTCGGAAGTAATACATACAAAATAATCATCCTATAAGTTTATCAATAGTATAAAAACTATCTATGTAAAATATGAATACAATTTTAGACAGTCAATATATCTATTAAACCCCCAAAAAAAACATAGGCACACAACGGTTGTATTTTATACCATATCAAACAGGAATTTTTTTTTTAAAGTGATTATTTAGTGTATGATATGTTCATATAACTTCTAATATATAGTTAAATATTTTAATTGATGTCAATAGAATCCATTTCACTTGCTTGGTTTTTTAGTATAAAAAAGTATAACTTTACAATGTGAAAAATAATTCATCATGCTACTAATTTGTATCAGCGCTGGAGTGTCACGATATATCCCCTTCAGTATTTTTTCTTGCTCCTGATAGTTTTCTCAACAAGTTCAAATTCTTTCTCATTTTCTTGAAAAATACAGTGTATGTCTTTTTTTTTATTGAAACTATATTTTAGAAAGTCTAAAGTAAAAAAAAACACACACACAATCAGATCTGGGTCCTTTAAGTAGTAGTAGTAGTTGCCATTCCGGCTGTTTTTGTTTTTATACGTGCTGTAATAGCTTCGTCCATCATATCTGAGCCTTGGATACTCTTCCATTCTGCAAGGGTAGAAACAGCAGAGAACCTGTTCTTCCATTTTTCCATTTTGTTTTTTCGATAGGCTGTGCTTTCCTCATCTAATGCTCTATGCTCTACAAGCCAATCGTGTTTCGAACTTACAGTACAAATGTTATCAAGTTGTTCTCTTTTTTCTAATGCACGAATATACCCAATTTCGTTATGATGAGTCATATGACGTACGAGGATTACCGCTGCTAACTCTTTACAGAATTCTTGAAGTACAATATAGGAACTAACGAAATTTGAGAGTTTAGCAAAAGGGTTTGTCATTGTTACTGGTGTAGAACGTTGGGTCGCTTGAAAAAATGAAGTCAGAGGCGATATTATTGATGGAGACAACTCTTCTTGGATTGTTACATCTTTAGGAACATGTAATAAAGACAATCCAGCAGATTGTGTTAACACAGGTAAAGAGGGCCTACGAACAGGATTCTGATTTACAGAAGGGCCTGAAGATTTGTTTAATGAGCCAGGAGCATTTGATTTGGGCCATATTTTTTCATTTGATTGTATGTTTGCAGAATGTTTAGTACTATTAGGAGTTGTATGAATGTTTGCAAGTGTAGCACGTCTCTGTGGCCTATCTGGCTGTGAAATATTTGCTTGGGGATATGTAGTATCTGATTCCATACCTCGTTTTTTCGCCAAGGAAACACGAGTCTCAAAATTTGGCACAAGTTGGGCTCTCTTCAATGCCTCAAATGTGATCTATACAACTATTTAATAACTCTTCCAAAAAGTGATGTAATATTCTTATAATATACCTGTTCCAAGAGAGCATAAAGACTTCGTCGATTGCCTTTGGTGCTAGGAAGGGCCCATACACCACCATATAATGTGCCGTCATTCCCAACACGAACAGCTCGCCAATCGCAAATTACACTATCCATTCTTTTATCTACTACACCAACAATCTTTTGTAAAATACTTGTAATTAATAAATTCTGTTCCAGCGGTAATTCCAGCATTCTACCGAATTGATCAAATAAGCGACTCAAAAATAGACCTTCGTATGCTTCAGCTTTAACCACTTTTTCCTTATTTGAGATGATTCCTTGGCTATTTAGAAACATCGATGAATTCAAAGGCATGCTTTTAGGGCGGCCATGTCTTCCTTTACGGTCTACAGATTCCCTTTCAAAGTTTTTCTTTGATTTGGTTTCAGGATAAGGCGATTTCCAGAAATTCGTAGATATAAGCGCATAATTAAATCTTTCTTGTGCTTCATGAAAGTAATCGTCATAGCTATTTCCAGGAAGTGTATTCTCATTTTTGAAAGGTGCGGCTTCTCCTGTAGGATGAAGCATATCACCATGCGAGGTTTTAGGTTGCTTTTCATTACCTTGATAATTGACGGAGTCGAACTGAATCACACCAGACCAAGGAGGTGATTCAATTTTTTTTAACTGATCTTCCAAAGGTAACA
Organism: Backusella macrospora; assembly: GCA_024139275.1. Taxonomy (NCBI): domain Eukaryota; kingdom Fungi; phylum Mucoromycota; class Mucoromycetes; order Mucorales; family Backusellaceae; genus Backusella; species Backusella macrospora. The sequence continues at coordinate 8,152 of VCJA01003494.1, forward strand.
AAGATAATACTCTAGTTTATTAATAGAATTCATCAGTTATCAAATCTTATTAATCACACTTATTAAAACAAAACCTTTCTATAAGCCATTGAACCTTTTGGGTCTTCTCGTCGGTATTTGTTGCTAGTTTTTTTCCATCGATAGGATCTTCTAAAGATTTTTCAGATTCGGAATCATTTGATTTTTCAGATTCTAGTAATAAGTTATTTAGACCTTCATTAACACTACTTCTTCTTCGAGGTATATCAGGTATATGATCGCCATTTGGCATTATATCTAAATAGTTACGAAGAACTAAATTATATATAGCAAACTGGTTGTAAGTATCAATAATAGTATCGAATAACCGGATAACAGCTAATGCCAGATCATGGAATTCTGAGTCCATACGGTTAATCAATAGCATTCTCAAAGTCATGTTTATATCACACTCATCGTCAGTAGAAAAAGTGATTTGGGAATTATTGCTTATATCGGTAGCGTGGTCACCAGTATTAATAGACCCTTCATCATGCTCATCGTCAATCAAATCTAAGATAGGGTGATCTACTCTACGCTCAGGCTCAAGGTCCTTACCAATGCCACCTTCCTCTCCAATTAATACCACCAAAAATACGTGAAGTAATCGCTGATCGGTTAGAGAGCGAACCATTTCAGTTGTGTAGGCAGTAACTGACGCAGCCATATCGGCACACGGTGAACTTAGTCCTGTACATACAATCGGGTGCCAAAATAATGTAGTTAGTTGTGTCATCAAAGCTATCATCAGCCGTTTTTCAGCAACTCGAGATACATCATTCAAATATTCCCAGAAACTATAAAACTCATCCGCGATATGGTCATTGTTCTTCATATATACTAGCGAGCGAACAAAATTGGCATCGAATGGGCTTCTTTTTCTACGTTTTTTTTTAAAACTGTTCTGTGCATTGACTGTAATAATCAGACTATTGTTTGTAATTATAGCAGGAACAGAGAATTGAATACTTCGCCTTGAGGGTCTTGTTGGAACTATACGATGGTGATTTGAAATATTATATGCTCCTACATTTTTTGGTAAACTAGCGAATAACAGCGAAAGTCTTTCGGCCTACATCACCCATTGAAAAAAAAAGATAAAATTAATAAAATAAAATGATAGACATATTTAGATTAACCTGTTACCATAACTTCACATAAGCCAGAGTATTCCACAACATAGCACACATATTCAGGATCGTTTTCAAGAAGTCTCAGTGCAAAAAGAATAGCTTCTCTCGCTATCTCTCCTGTTTCTCCAGGCATGTTCATATAATCAATAAGATATGTGAAAAGATCAAAACGAGGCTAAATAATAAACTGTTAGCTTTGCTCCTTAAATTATTTTATTTTAACAAAATCCAAAAAAAAATCGAAATATTCACATTTACCGTCAAAAACATATTCCATTTCATTTTTTCTTCAATTATTTCTCTTGTTTTATGGATTGTTTTTCCGTCCTTTGAACTCTTCCATACAGCTTCACCTAAAGACCGACACCATCCTCTTTCAAAAAATAGATCCATTAATACTGCATTTGTACCCTTAAAATGTGAAAAAATTCCGTGCATTAATTTGACAAGTTCGAGCGAAAGCTCAGATATAGCAGAAACCCGCTCTTCAGAACATGTTTCTGCTTCTGTAGTGAGTTGCTCATAGTGGTGTGTGATTAATCTGTGGCAAGAGGTAATTAATTTTTGAAGTGGAACGTGAACTGCACGTTCAGGCAGTAGCTGAGCATGTACATTTGTAATAAGACTGCAAAAAAATTGTAAACAGTGAATTCGCATGCCATAAGGAGTCTATTTTTTTTTTAAGCGTATTAATGCTATTATTAATATCAACATAAATAACTGATACTTACATCTACTCTGGCAAACTCCACTAACTCTTCTAAAACACGCTTTTGTAGCAAATATTCTAAACAAGGCCCAGTTTCTAAACTGCCGCTTGGTCTTTGAAACTCTATTTCCTCAGCTTGGATTAACTTGACCATGCTTTGAAGACTACTCGGAATAGGTGTAAGATCCACAGCATCTTTCAAAGGATCTAGATAGATTGAGGTATTTTTAATTGAATAAGTCAAAGCTTTTTTCTTCTTCTTTTCTCGCTCTTTTTCTTAAAAAAATAAACAATAATGATACTGATAACAATAGATATCATTTACTAGCCGGGATAGAAGAAGAAAAAAAATATAGGAAAAAAAAACCTCGTATCAACAACACTATACCAGTAGCAGTTTCATAATACTTTTGAATATTTGTCCAAGATTCTGCTAGTAACTCTAACTTCGTTTTTGTACTATTCCTTCCGGAAAGAAATTTGGAAAGAAACATAGCTGATTTTTTTTTAATATGTAAAAAAAAAATGAAAAGAAAACAGAAAGGAGATACATGCAAAAAAAAACACTTATTTTAATTCTTAAGTGTAACGTTGCCCTAAAAAAAAAGGAGTTGCATATCGACATGACAGTGAAACAAACGCATTTCCCCTGGTGACTACACAAGATGTTAGTGGGCACTTTTTGATCCTAAAAACGCACGATTTTGAAACTCCGATTGATGTTTGACTGGCCGAACTTAGCCGAAGAAAGCACTTGACTCCTGAATTTTATTTTTTCCTTGTCTACTCATTAAAATAAGAGCAATGAATTCAAATTTAACATGGTTTTAAAAACACAGTTCAAAACTGTTTCTTTTTTTTTTAAAAAAAATAATCTTACGTATAGTGATTCATAAGTAATAAGCATTTGCGATGTTGGCTTTCATCACTGCTTTGTCTATAGGGAAGAGCTACGGATGGTGATAAAATTAAGAAATATGCACAAGTCATTAGCTATATGTTAAACAGTGTTTTTCAAGTTATTGAGAAAAAAACCAAAAATGAATGAGAAAACCATAAGGCACAAGTAAAAATACTTGAGGAGTGATCTTGTGATACTTCGACAAGGATACTATTTGGTAAGATATAATCACTGCGATGATCAAAAATGACTTAAGAATATTTTTATTTAAATCATTTGAATTATCGCCTATAGATTGCTCAAAATAGCATAAATGAGTGAGACACATATCATGATAATAATTGACAGAATAATAATAATGGAATTTGTCACTGAGAAGAAAAATAAAGCGAACCAACTTGACGTTTATAGCATAGCAATCCATGTATCAAAATAAGACTCTTAGAGTGCGTTGAACTGACTTGATTATACACTCATACAGTTTTAAGTCCAAAAAAAATAAATCAAATTTACATTTACTCTGACACGACGCCACTGATCCTATTTGATAATACTTGTGTCCAATGCAACAATTTCTCACTCATTGAGATATGCTATTATATCTGTTAATACCTTCGATTGTTCCTTTATTTTCTTGATCTCCTGCTTTTCTAAAAAAAATCTATCACTCTTTCTCATTAATTATCTTTGTGGTAATTGATACCACATAATAATAGTAAAGACTCTCTCAAATACTAAGCTATGCTATGACTACACGAAGCACGTAATAAGTGTTCTTGTGTACTAATATCCAATGAGTTGAATCAATTTATAACCCTCATCATAATGCTATTGACTGCAGATGTAAAATCATTGCCACAACCCATATTTAAATAACCCTCACTTTTGTTATAGTTAATTCCTTGGTTAACTTTTTAATAAAACAATTAACTTGATTATCAACAGACTTACAGTCGTGTCACTTTACCAACTAATAATAAATTACTACAATCCTTTTTCTCAATAATTTGAGTTTTTTTCTCAATTTTTTTGAAATGGATAGTAGGCGAGTTCTTGAAATACTAATAAAAGTATAAACTCTCCTCCCCCCACAATATGAGTTAAATGGACCAGATGATTTTCATACTTTCCCATATCTTAATCTGTTCCAAAGTTGGATTTTTTTTAGAGCTATTACTTTATCGCCAAAAGAGAAAATCCTTCTTAATATAATAAACATGTTCGATTTATTATAATAACTTAAATATATTTTTTGACCCATGAACTAAAGTGGACATAAACCTATCCAATAATAAAACATTAGTTGCTGAATTTTTTAAAAAAGGCGTTGGTACGTTGGTATGCAGATAAAAATAGCCATGTTTGATTACTCTTAGAAAAGCAGAATAGATTGTGGCAACTACAATGAACACGAATTATTGTATCATCCGTTAATTAAAAACAAGGATACGCTAACTTTACCATTTAAACATCATATTTTTGCTCAAGAAATGTAGAAAAGAAGGTAGACTTACTTGCGGACCCGATTGGGTAAAAATAAATAAATTCTCTTCGAAAGGATTGCATTAGATATATCCGTGCTTAAAGCCAACACAGTAATGATTATTCCAGTTTTGGATTACTTGCGAAGAGTTCCTTGCTTATATTGTTGAGTTTAGTTTTACTAATCAATAGTTTCCTTTACATATTTGACATTCTCATCTTTCTTAGATAAAGACACACACATATATAGCTCATTTTCTCTTACTCTTGGAAGATCGATATCTTACAGCTTAACAAAATGGTTTATAACCTTACTGAGAAACCGTCAAATTTTATATTTCTTTTAAAAATACCAGTCGTGTCTAATACCAATGCTGTACCAGAAGCTATCATCTTTATATATATATCGTTATTTAAAATGTAATATGTTTTTTTATATATGCTTCTATGCTAGAGTAAGGACTTCACTAAATTTAGATAAACATATCATGTTGTTATATACTACGATAAGAGTTAGTAATGCTCTGTAAATGTAACCAAACATACAAAATTACCTTTGTACGAAGTAGGCTGGCATGTGCATTTTAAATTTCTATATAATGCATATCTTGGAGGACATACTCCAGTGTTTTTATAAGAATATCCTGCGATGTTGGCATATGATATATCTTTCTTGTTCATAAAAAGTGATATGGCAATGGTTTGAAAAAAAGAGTCACTCCACCTTTAATAGAATATTACTGCCTATATTAGTAACGATTTTTGTACTTTATCTATACAATTTTAAATACCTATCATAAAAGAAGCCTCCTGTATTATCTATAGCTTCAAAGAACAATCTATATTCCTTTGATCGTAAAAATGGAAGGGACACAATCATAAAACTATTTAGTATTTGGCAGTTTGAAAGCTTCCCTTTATAATCGCCCAATCGTCGTCCTAGTGACGCGTCTTCTTCTTCATATTCTGGATCGCCATTTAAAAGTGCTGGATAAATACTATTTTTTAAAGGCTGCACCAGTCTTCTGTTGTTTGCAATAAATCTTTTAATTTCATTTTCAAACCCTACGACCGCGAAGTGATTCTCAGTCAATGTTGTTAAGAATGCTATCCGAACCCCAAAAAAAAAAATGAATAAAGCGAGTATATTAGATTATGAGAACTTACAGAATTTTTTATTATCATCTTTCATTTTCTGGAATGGATCTTGTTGTATATCACATGAATATCGCGATCCGGGCTGAACTTTCCAATAAAATTCTAAGTCTCTTAAGAGCGGATGATAAGCTAAATATCCAGCAGCATATCTAAATTGAAGTACAAACATAAACATATTATTAGAAAGTTCAATTCGATCACCTTTATTTACCTGGTCATTCTTCGCCATGATATACTCTCTCCATGATTTACTTCAGCATTGACTTTATGTTTAACACCCTCTTCTACCCTTTTTATGTCGATCCAATATGGCTCATTCCATTCAAGCGGAGGTGCCAGTCCAAAATAAACAGGTGCAGCTGTTACTGATATCGCCCATTCACGAAATCTTTTTGATAGTGGTTTATCACTAATAATAATCCAAGGATAATTATAATTCTGATTTAAGCGTTCTTCAATATCAATCATTGTAGATCTTAATCGGAAAACTTCTTCTTCACTTGTAACAACTACAAAAGCGGCTCTTGGTTGTGAAGAGTTAGTCTGTATCCAGTCTATTGTAGTGTCAGGTGGTAAGAAATCAGATTTAACTGTTGGTACTAGTCTATCGTGGTAGGGTTGTAATATGAAGCCTTTATTAGCTGATTCTTCCATTTGATCAAAGATTGTTTGTTTCATCATGTGCGCGTGTGTAGAATATAATATATTCATAGCCATACCCATAAACATAGCAAATAAAAGTAGCATTAAAGCAATACATATGTTTTTACGTATATAGTAGTATAGTCTGCTCCAATAAGTATGATACATCGTTTTTGGCCACCACCTTTTTGAGTCTGTATGTATTTGTATTCTATGACCAGCCCTTTTTGAATCAAGCAAAGAATCAGATATGTTCATGTTATAAATGCAATAAAGAATTGAATAAATAAGAAATGGTTGCTATCCATAAATAAATAGCAAGTATGATTAATATATATAAAAATGGTAATAAGTTTGACTCAAGAGCATAAATATTCAGACTCCTATTCATAATGTTAATGCACAACTTGTATGTTCCAGAAATCAATATATATATATATATAAGATGGTGCCAGTGTTGAATTATTATATTCACATAAGGATCAGTTTTTTCTATAAAGTTCATTTAAATAAAATTTGTTGACGTTATTGATGGTACAGCTTGAAACAATTCAGGACGTTTGTGGAAATCAATAGACTATTTTGATTGGGGGTAATGAAGTTATTGGCAACATTTTTTAGAGACGTAACTATTGGACAATATATAAGCTCACAAAAATGAACACAGTTCATTTATTTTTAATTAAATTTTAGTATACCAATTAATGATATAAATAGGCTGAAATTTAGTACTCTTCAACATCCTCGATTTCAGAGTCACCTAAAGAGTCGGAGCCGACTTCTTCATAGTCCTTCTCAAGTGCAGCCAAATCTTCACGAGCTTCAGAGAATTCACCTTCTTCCATTCCTTCACCGACATACCAGTGGACGAAAGCACGTTTTGCATACATAAGATCAAACTTATGATCAAGACGAGCCCAAGCTTCAGCAATGGCAGTAGTGTTGGACAACATACACAATGCGCGCTGAACAGTAGCAAGATCACCACCGGGAACAACAGCGGGGGCACGGTAATTGATACCGACCTTGAAACCAGTAGGACACCAGTCAACAAATTGGATAGTGCGTTTAGTCTTGATGTTAGATATGGCAGCGTTGGTGTCCTTGGGAACGACATCACCACGGTACAACAAACAACAAGACATGTATTTTCCATGGCGAGGATCACATTTAACCATCTGGTTATTGGGCTCGAAACAAGCATTAGTGATTTCAGGAACAGAGAGCTGTTCGTGGTAGGCCTTTGCAGCAGAGATAATAGGAGCATATGTGACCAAAGGGAAGTGAATACGAGGGTATGGAACCAAGTTAGTCTGGAACTCGTTCAAGTCGACGTTAAGGGAGCCATCGAAGCGTAGAGAAGCAGTGATGGAGGAAACAACTTGGGCGATCAAGCGATTAAGATTAAGGTAAGAAGGTCGCTCTATATCCAAGTTACGGCGACAAATATCATAAATGGCCTCGTTATCGACCATGAAGGAGACATCAGAGTGTTCGAGAGTGGTGTGAGTAGTCAAGATTGAGTTGTAAGGTTCAACAACAGATGTGGAGACTTGAGGGGCAGGATAGATAGAGAACTCAAGTTTAGACTTCTTACCGTAATCAACAGAGAGACGCTCCATTAAAAGAGCACCGAATCCAGAACCAGTACCTCCACCAAAAGAGTGGAAGACTAAGAAACCTTGAAGGCCGGTACAGTTATCAGCCAACTTCCGAACACGATCCAATACGGAGTCAACCAGTTCTTTACCAACAGTATAATGACCACGGGCATAGTTATTAGCAGCGTCTTCCTTACCAGTAATCAATAGTTCTAAAGAAGGAAATGAAGAACAAAAGCGAATGGACATTGTCATTAGGAATGTAAAGTTACCAAGTTTTATAAAACCTTAACTTACCTGGATGGAATAACTGACGATAAGCTCCGGTACGAACCTCGTCAACGACAGTAGGTTCTAAATCAACCAAAACTGTACGAGGCACATACTTTCCTGAGCTTGTTTCGCTGAAAAAAGTATCGAAAGAGTTATCGCCAGTATTGAGTTCCTGAGGAATTTGTCCATCAGGTTGGATACCATGCTCAAGACAGTAGAGTTCCCAACAAGCATTACCAATTTGAACACCGGCTTGACCAACGTGAACAGAAATAACTTCTCTCATTATTTAAAATTTATTTAAATGTTTTATTTATTTAAGTTGTTTATTCGAGAGCTAAGATAGAATAAGCAACAGGAACAAGATGATGAAAAGGAAAGCATAATGTGTGGGTAGTTTTATATTAATTTCTTCATAGATAATTCAATATCAGCGCCAATCATATTTTTCATAAATCTGCTTATAATGTTTGTGGCGCTAATCTCGCCAAATTTTACTATTTATGCATAATAACGAATAAAAAACATACATCTATTATTTACAAATTATAGAGTTCTTTTATACTGATCAGATCTATCAGATACACTCGAGGAGTAAATATCTGTTGGTATTATTATGTTTTTTAATACTGGACTTTGCTGTACAAGTTGATCTAACTCTGTTTTTAACGCAAGAATCGGCCCGTCTAATTGATGTTTTCCAATCGAAGAAGCTTGTTTGTCTTCGGTATAATCTTGACACTGAGCCCAAGTATTCGGTGCTGTAGATTCCATGTAAAAGTAAATTAAATCTGGAATCACATGAATTTCCAAATGTCCCCACTCTGCCCTTTCTTGATGTCCTTCTAGTTTTATGCTTTGAACAGCATCCTGACCAAACTCAATTTTGTATCTCTGAGCACCGTCTCGAATACACCAACCGAACGTTAATTTTTGATTATCAAAGAAACATAATATATCTTCGGTTTGATATCCTACCCGTTTCCATGTACCGATCTGAAGTGTCTGTACAGAGAATACCATTCTATTATTCGAATTTGGATTTTCGTAAAGTACAGAATTATAATCATGAAACGATACTGAAGGATTGCTGCTTCTAATTGATTGAGCTATTTTACCAATAAAAAGTTAATTTAATTTAATCCATGCTATTATTATTAATATTTACAAAGAAAAAAAGAAAAAGACTTACGTATTGGAGAACTTTCCCAGTGTACTTGTTGAGGATGATTATAAAAAGAAATCTGTTGTGAAGGTATATCCATAGTAGTATTTTCAGTTGGCATTAAATCCAAAGATTTATTTTGTGGAATATTCACTCTGTTTGAAGAACCAGAAACAGTATCTCTACTTGAGGAAGACTGCGGTTGCGGTTGCGATTGTGGAGCCTGAGGTGGTATAGCCGTGTTATAATTTGAAACATATTCGTAGTCTGAGGCACCGTAAGAACCAAAGCCTTGGTTGTAAGGTATTACACCAGTTGAATTTCCACGATCAACGTGTTTATTCTTCATGTATTCTTGGTATCCAGCCGTGTAGGGACCTGTCGTATGTGCTCTAGTTCGAGTTGTAGCTTGATAGCTCAATTGCTTTCCTGGCCAACCTTGTTTTTGCGATGATGTATCAGATGAAAATGTATTCGACCGAGAAGAAGTTCGATCAACAGAGAAAGATGCGGGAACTGGAGGCGGAGGAGGCGGAGGCGGAGGTATCGACATGATTGAAGTGGGAGGAGGAGGAGCAGGAATATCAATATTAGAAGAAGACTGCGAGAAAGTTTGTGATAATCGAGTTTGCTTTTGCTGCTGCTGTTGTTGTTGTTGATAGTAGTTAAAATAATAATAATAGTAATAATAATAAAGGTCAGGGTTTGTTTTGATAGGAGCACCAGGAGAAGTTTGCTGTTCATTAAAAGCAGCCGCTTGACAAGCTGCGTTGGCAGCAGCGACAGCGTATTGCTGTGTTTTCATTGTTTCATCGTATATAATAGATGTACGCTTTGCTATGTTTTTTACTTTTGCGCGTCTATTCTGAAACCAAATCTGGATAGATCGTTCGGACATTCTTAGCTCTTGCGAGAGTTGTTCACGTACTCTATTATTAGGACTTGGGTTTAAACTAAAGGTCTTTTCAAGTACAGTCAGTTGATCAGATGAGGCGCGAGTTCGTTTACGAGCTGAATCTGGGTCTTCTTCTAGAAGTGGACTTCTAGTGTTTGACTTTAGTCTATCTTGTGATGAAGAAGTAGAAGGCGAGGGACCTTGCATTTGATTATTATCGCTATCCATAAAGTCAAAGCAAATAATCTTATAATAGTAGATAAATATAGGTGTATATGTATTATTAAGAAGAAGGGCCTATATTTATATTATAGAAAAAACAAATTATTATTAAAGTAAGAAAGAAAAAACAAGAAAAGAAATAGGAAAAAAAGGAAAATTAACAGGGAGAGAAATGGAAAGAGCGAGTGATACAAATTTGGAGATCAACTTTTTCTTTTTTTCTCATTCTGTTTGTTTTTTAATTGACAGGTTACCGAGTTAGATTCATTCATTCTGCGCTCTTGAACTTATATATCTAAGCTTATTTCGATAGTCTTTTTCCTATTGTTTCTTATTCAATACTAGCTTAACCCTCAAACTCGAGACAGGCCATTTTTGAAATATGGCGATGATATCAATCGTTTACACATAAAATAAATAAATAAAAAAAGATAACTGTTATTACTCTACTAATCAAATGTTATTGCTAGTAATCAATAGAAATCAAAATTTAGATAAGTAAAATGTGATGGTTTTCTAATAAAAGTACAGAAAAGACTCGTTTTATAAATCTTCTGGCCCTTTTATATGAGTATTATTCAACCTTTAGCGATCCTCATGATATAATCTGCTCTGCGGATATTAAATTGAATTGATTAAATGGTAACATCACATTATTGCTTGATAAAACTACTTAAATCTGTGTTATCACCAATATGACAATAAAATATTCTATGTTTGTGTTACACATTCGGCAAAACAAGTACATCATCAAAGCAGACTAAACTCTTTTTATACAAGCTCAACCAAATGGCCTGACAAAATCCTGGCCTGTAAGAATACATGCTTCTCCTCTCAAATGCTACAAAACGTAATGCATTCTGCTTGTGTAAGATCCAGAAGGTTCATACCCAAAAACGTGGTTAAACTATAATCGAATATGTAACCTAATTTTTGTTTACACAAATTTCTTTTTACATATACGTGTATATATTTTTTGAATTAAGGAGAGGAAAGATAGAGAGACGCAATATATCTAATGCAAGCCAATATATTATTTTACTTAATCAATAATTGTGAATGGTTTCTTTTTATTTTGTTTTCATTGTGTCTAACATTAAACCTTAAAAAAAATATTCGTGTAACATGAGTTCCCCCTAGGATTGACATTGCTTAATGCCTTTGGAGTAGGAACAGTGGTGTGGTAATATGATAAACAAGGCGATGATCATTCCGTAAACATACAAATGACCACATAAGTAAAATTATTGGCTGTATAACTTTTATGGGTTTTTTGTTTTTTTAAAAAAAACAAATTTTTGTAGCTTGGGTATACACACACACACACAGATATATATATATATCACATATTAAATTATATTGATTAATCAACATAATCTGGTGGAGGGATCGAGGGGATACGATCCAAAAGGGGCATTGCTGGCGCTGATTCGGCGGGTAAATGTAAAGCTTGAGACGCCAGTTCCATCTCTCTGCAAAAGGCATGATAACATGGACACAAATAGGGATGAGGTACTGATGGCTTATCCATTGAGGGGGGCATGGTGCTCTTTTTGTATCTAAAAGCATTTTTTTGTTTTCCGGAAGAATGTTCACTAGTCTCTGGTAGTTTTACATCAAGTTCTGAATAGGAGGGTAACCTCCCATAGTCTTCTTTGAGTCTGCAGTCAAAGACAATAATCGGAGTACCAAGAGAAATGGTTTCGACACATCTTCCATTTGCAGATTCATCTTTTTCACCTTTTGACTTCGAAAGACGAAGCATCATATTCTGCCAGACGACACTACTACTATTTTGGGATGAACCATTTTGGGTATTTTCTGAAGCGGATGGTATGATGGCATTTGAAATTCTGGGAGATGAATTTGTACTATTAGAAGGAGTAGAAGGCCTGCTTAATCTTTGGATTGGGTTGACTGAATGAGCAGAGTCAGAACGTGAATTATATGAAAAATGAGCCGCGGGAGGAGGAGTCGGTGAGCCAGAAGGTTCGGTGACCATATCAACATTATTGGAGCCAGCTACTTGGCTCATTTGCCTATTTCCCTCTTGATCAATGTATGACATTGTCAAATTTATATCAATATGATGGCGGAACTGAATTTCTTTTATGTAAGTAGTGTGATGAATATTCTGTTGACAGGTGGGTGTGGCAAATGAGATTCTATGCGCAAATGTGTGTTCTAATTCTATCCCCTTTGTATTTTTATCAAAAACGGGTCTCAGTTCATTTGTAGTAGTGTTTACTTCTCCAAATTCAGCAAGTCTTACAGATCCAGCAAATCCCATAGGAAAGGTAGTCGAATCAGTTCTCCACGCTTTCATTTCCGGAACACAATAATGTCTTGATTCTGTCACTGTGACCTCCATATTTTCAAGACGAGTATGTTTAAGTGTAGGTTCAATGATTACCCTTATACGAAACAAGTCACCAGAAGAGAATGCTGCTGCTTCGATTAACACTTCAATATCGCCGTAAACCATCTTTTTCTCGAATGTTTTAGAAAGATTAGTTAAAGAATTATTGGTCAAAAGAGAATTCGACATATAAGTTCTCAGTACTATTACTGGCTTCGATACACTCCAAGTACTTAATAACACGATACCCGGTCTTTGTACGTGTGCCTCGACTACATGTCGAACACGACCAAATGTATCTTCGATTGTTGCGACTGTAGACTAACACGAACAAGAAAGAAAAGAAAAGTAAGAGAAACATGTTAGATGAAACTAGACCCCCATTTTTTGAATATGTTTTACATTTGGCACAACAAAAGCAAAAGAAAATCTATGTGTTCCAGCAGACAATGCCAAAACTGAATTCTTATTATCCAAATTTGATGCCAGTATCTGTAAAGTTTGTTCTCCCAGCTGCTTTTCAGATGTTGTTATATTACCACGTGAGCCGATACCTAATATCTCAGGCTTTAATAAAATAGGTATATAAATATGCAGTTACTAATTTTGACACCTAACCTTCTGGCCAATATGTCATTATTTTCGATTTTAACGTTACTGACACATTTGATATTTTTGTTGACTTGTATAGATTCAGCACTACATTGCCAGCAAATAAAGTAGATTCATCTTCGGTGGGCGATCCTCTCAAAATGATCGGTTTGAATGGATCAAAGGTCAATTGGCCATGTGAGAGTAATCCCAAATGCATCGTTTGAGCTCTTTATCAGTAAATTAATAGTATAATCCCGAAAAAAAAAATAGCAGCTATAGGTTAAGCGAAAATGACTGTTTTTTTAAAAAATAGAAACGGACTTTTTATAACCAATTATATTGTTCATTGTTCAAGTGAGTTTAAATATGAATACATATTTTTTTTTATTGAGACAGAGACAATTTGATAAATGGGATTAAACCGAGTTCTTTTTCAATTTTTTGGTTGCCATTACCCAAAAGATAAAAAAAAAAAAAGCCAGTAGCTAATTTACCAATTTTCAAAGCTTAATTAATTTGAATTAATTTAATTAAGGAAGTGATCAATGGCGGAATTTCAATACCATTATAATGTATTTCACAAAGTTTTTAATATGGAATCGACATAGCCATGTGCATCAAATGCCTCTCTAAGCCATTCTGTCCCTCTATCGATGGTAGTGATGGAAATCCTTTGTGCCACAAAAAATTTAACAAAATATCTCGGCGTGTTTTTGTAACACGGCAGTGATTTATAAATGCTTTATTTTGTATCCACTTTCCAAGCACTGACCAAAAAAACAAAATAAAAAATACGAGTTGGTCTGCGGCTGTATTTTTTAGGACTTTGCGCCGGACTGATTTCACACCGGACCAACTTCTCTTGTGCTCCGGAGTTACTCAGGCCTCAATTTTTAAAAAAAAGAAAGAAAAACTTTCCCGCAAGTTGGTTCTCACCTAAAGCGGACGTGTGTTTTTTTAAAGAGACATATTACAGTTCATTACTAGGGAATCTCACATATACTAAATTTATCTTTTTTTTTTGGATAAAGTAAAGTTTTAGTATTTTGTATGGTCAAATTCCAATATATAATAGTTTCTTATGTTAATATTCCATGAGTTTTGTAACACGTCAAGAAAGATATTTTATCTATAAAATTGAAAGTTTTGATTTAATACATTCAATGGATTGTACAGTTATTGGGGGTTTTTTTTATAGTTTTTTATTTATTTTTCTTTTCTGTGTTTATTAGTTTTTAACAGAATATTTGTTTGCAGATTATAAATATACTTAAATAGTTAAAATCCACTTAGTTTTAGATTCTAATCTGATTAGATCGAAAAACCCCCATGCTTTTTGTGATTCGTATATTAAAGCTCTAAGCCCAAAGCAAAGCCGTTGAATCACCTTTTGACAGCCTCCCCAAAAACATTTTGTAAATCGGCGATATATATTATAACTTTTAATCATTTTGTACTCGTTTCACAAATCATGTTTATCCGGATAATTAGAAAATGCCAACCAGTTGGAATTTGATCTTCAAGCCTGCATCCCATAAACTTTCTGTCAACTTTAAACATATACATTTGACCGTTTTCTGATATTTAATAGTTTTATAACCTTATCTCTTGGCATTCAACAATATATATCTAACTCCATTTTAAGGTTTTTGAAATCTTTTTTTTTTCAGATGATTGTGATTTTTTCTTTATTGAATCAATTGGTATAAATTATAGAAGCCTGGTTTCTGTGTAACAGGAATATCTTGAAAGTCTTTCACAAATTATATAATGAAAACTGCGAGCCTTACCTTTTTAGCATTCTGATTGTTTTTTAATTGTTTTTTTTTTCCTTAGCACTATCTATAAAAGTGCTTTTTTATGATTCCAATAATTTATAATATGCTCTTGGAGCAACGTCAGCATTAAGTTCATTTCATGGCTTTTACTGTGTGACCTATAGGTAAGACAAAATCAGATATTTTCTTTTATATATAATATTGACCAAAAAGAAGCTTGAAAGGCATAGCATAGTATACATATATATATATATATATATATATATATAATCCTTCGATTCAACCATTAAACATATAATTATTCATACTCCATATTTTAGTAGAAAAAAATGTACCTGAAAAAATTGAATCTTTACAAAATTAAACTTTTTTGACTTAGTCGTGTGTTGGTCTATAACTGTGATACTATGGCTGAGGCAATTAGTGTTCAGATAAGTTTAAAGACAGAAATTTTCAAAATCAAACCTCTTCCAAAGTATATATATATAAATGTTTAATTATTCTCTTTCTTTTTGTCTATAGATATATGGAATATTTTCTATATACTTAATATTTAAACTTATATATTAAAAGAAATAAATTCTCGAGTATGGTCAACTTATTGGCAATCTATGTAATACTATCATTGTGTACATTAAATGTATTTGTATACTGCTCCTATCCTATTACTATTGATGATGACAGAATTCCACTTCCTCCATCTATGTCTGATGTGTCTACAGTAGTATACAATGACATGATTTATACTTATGGTGGACAAAAATATAATCTATGGGGCGGGAGTGATAAAATGTTTTCTTACAGATTGGATCATTCAACAGGTAATATGTCTATTAAACTAGAGAACGAAGGTCAAGGTCCAACTTGTGCCTATTGTAGTATCGCTTTGTTTCCAGATTCCCAAGAAATTTTAGTTCTTGCAGAACCCTACTACAATGCATCTAGTCAATTCTATGTCAATGGATCTAGCTGGGAAGCTAATCAAACTGTTCTCCCTCATTTTTATCATCTTGAGAAAAAGACCTGGAGAATTGGAAATATAACCAAAATGAACGGAGATGAACATACATTTTTTGGAAGAGTTAAGCAAACAACTGTAACAGATGGTAGTAACGGAGTATATATCTTGGGTGGCATATATCGATATTTCAACACGACAATAAAACAAGTGGCTCCTTTAAATAATACAATTAATCCTCCATTATTAACCTCTCCAGAAATACCTCAAAATGGAAGTGTATCTCAAAACGCAAGTATAAGTTCCTTTAGTACTCTGAACCCTAACATAACGGCAGTGTATGGAGATACATCAAATTCAGCAGAAACTCAACTGACAGTCCCAATAATAACTGACGGCTGGTACTATAATAGGCACGATGAAAGTTATACTGCTATAACTCTTCCTGGTAATAAACCTTATGTTGATTCTTTTGGTTATATTGACCTGTAAGATATTAAAATATTGAAAAAAGAAGAAGAATGGAAAATTAAATTAATCTAATATATTATTTTATTATTATGAATGTTATTAACTTTTTTACAGTGATGGAAAACTTGCTCTTGCTGGTGGTTGTAATGATGATATTGAAGCTAATGCGGAATTTTACAACAAGACAATTATAAATCTGTATAACGGCACCACTTTAACTTGGACTACAAAAAATATGACTTATTATCCCCAATGGGAGTCTGACCCTGAAACAATAGCTGGGGCAGCTACCGAAATTGATTACAAACGGAAGCTTCTTTATGTTTTTGGCGGTTATTTCATGTGGAAAAATTCTTCTTACGAAAGTGAAATGCTTTCAATATTGGACTTAGAAAACAATACATGGATTACTGGATTTGCTGAAGAGAATTCTGAGATCCAGATGAGTCTTTCTTATGCTTCTTTAGCTTTAATAGGAGATAATTATCTTGTAAAGATGTTTGGTAGGTGTTTTTTCTATTAAATGTATATATTTACTCTCAATATAACTCATTGTTTTTTTTTATTTAATTATTTAACTTGAAATTAGGCTTATCAACATCTAAAAGTGTAGAATCAGAATTGAGTTCTGTCGATGTACTTAACTTGACTTTTTCGACCATGTTCGACGAGGCAGCTTATATAAATGGCACCACAAAAATAAAATGGGTGCATTCAATTTTAGAAAATAACATCGTATCTTCAGAGAGTATGCTGATGAAATATATTGGATTGATATGTGTTTCCGCTGTGATTGTTATAGGTATAGTTTTATTCTTAATCCTTAGAAGGAAGACATTACCAAGTCTCTGGTATAGAACTAGAAAGTCTCTATTATGGGATAGAAGGTAAAGAATAATATTAAAATATATAAATCGATGGATAAATATATAACCCTCATCAATTACTTTTATTTTTACGTTTTATTATTTTTTATAGAAAGGGAGAGCCTATTTGGACAGAATTATCTCGACTTATTTATAGAGTGATTTCATTGCTGGTAATCACTGGTTTTTTGTTTTACAATGTACATGATGTTCTTACCAGTACTATCTCTTCGTCTTCATTTACTGAGAATGCTGATTTTGTTACTATACCAGGTATGTCTTCTACTCTCATTTTCAAAAGAAGATAATAAGTCTCTAACGTATTTTATTCTAGATTTTCGTGTTTGCTTATCTGGTTGGAACCCACCTAGTAAAGCTCCTGCATGTACTTTTCCAGGAAATAATTTAAATGTGTCATGCGAAATGAAACTTTTGAACAATTTTTACTACGCACCACACTATGACAGTCAAATGACCACAGATGGATATATGACTTGCTATATGTATGCTCCCGATCAACCTATGAATGTATCTAAATATAATGCATCGGTTCTAATCACAACTGGAGGCGAAACCCATGATAATGATGAAGCCATTTTTTTTCAGCTTTATAGGAGAGAAGATAATATAAATAGACTTATTTTTTTTAATGAATCGATGCCGGGAATATCAAAGAGTGACGTTCAAGAGTGGTCACTAGATGATACAAAAGGCGCTCTACAGATTGTAACTTATCCAAAATCTTATACAAAAGTCCAATATCAAGAAACAAAGTACAGTAAAATTAAAGATGACCAAAAATGGAATTATCTAGGAGTATATCCAGAATTTAACAAAGAAACAAAGCTAAGCATGGAGTATAGTCCAACGGTTATACCAAATTCGATAGGAAATGGCGAAGTACGTCAATATTTCTTCAATTCAATCACTTTAACTCCTAAAGATTTTACAAGTACAACAATCACCGAAAAGAGAGATAGCACCATTCTTGATATATTTGGATCCATTGGTGGTGTCATTGGACTTATTGTAGGACTTCAAGTGTTTCTATTTGGAAACCGCCCAAGTAAACCTTGGGGAATAGTTCATTATTGGACATGGCGCCAGAAGAATATATCCGATAATTTAGAAAAGCAGTTCTATCTACCTGAAGCCCAGATTCCTTTTGTGAATCCTGTAGATCAAAAATTTGAAGCTATTTTCAGAGAAAATATAGATAAAGAGCTTGGTTTAACACCGAGTGATTCCCACTCAAACATGCCATTAAGGAATCAAGTAGAAGATCGTTTATCTCGCCTAGAGGCAAGAAACCAGCTACTAGAAATGGTTCTGAGAAATTACTATATCGATGATGAGGTTTTTATTTCCCTAAGTCGTTCAAGAAACAGGTCCGGAAATGATACTCATACAGTCGTTGGCAGTGAATCAGATTACCAAGAAGACTATGATAATGATGAAAAACAGAACTATGATGCGGTTCCACTAACAAATAACTTTAATATTAATGAGCCTTACCCAAGGTCTTATCAAATGCCTTACCCAAGAAAATAAATATATAATAATAATTAGTATATTTTCTCTCGTTATATATTATATTTGTATGCCTAATTTTGAATAATAGATATATTCACTATAATACTATTTTTCAATTTCAGAAGAAAGGTGCCTTTGTAAATATCTTGTTTTTTTTTTGTTTTGTTTTTTATATCTGTACTTAGTCTAGTAACCCAGTGTAGTGGTATCACTTTCCTTTTTATAGCAAACAATATCAAAATCAAACATTTAGACGCCACGATGATTGTAAATATTACAGTAATTGTTTAAATAATAATTTATTATAATTTCGACTTAAATACAGGCCCATCCCATTCGTCCTTAAAGAGTTTATCCATTGATAACAATTGTTGTGCAGTTTCCCAATTCATTTTTCGTATACTTTCATATTCATCCGTAAAAAAATGACCACATAATTCGAATATTTCCATTGGAGGAACCGTCTTTCCTGATGCTCTTTTGAAGACAATTTTGCTTACAGCGACACAGGCTATATTATTTCCATCTATCAAGAATCTATGCTGTAGAAATAACCATTTCTCATTCCATGTCCAAATACGTGTCTGGATGATATAAGGTGAAAGCGGCGGTATTTCTTTTTTGAAAAGTGTGAATACGCCAGCATTATGAGCGAATATGTGATGGTTGGGATCCATCATCACCTTTGGGACAACAATATAAAGTAAGTGGATCCGCCCAAAATCAAGTTTCTTATTATAAGAACTAGAAATATCATTGTCGTTTTTTTTTTTTTTTTATTTTTTT
>VCJA01003507.1:3809-14257 GCA_024139275.1 Backusella macrospora
TATTATTATCACCAACGCGAACTAACACTTATAAAAACCAAAGTTGGAGGCCACTAAATTTGGTTGGGAATTCTTGACTGAAGTTACAGGTCTTTCTAAAGACCGTCTTTATATTTCTTATTTCGGTGGTGATGAGAAATTAGGTCTCCCTGCAGATTTGGAAGCCAAGCAAATGTGGATGGATCTTGGTGTAGCCGAGGACCATTTACTTCCTGGAGATGTAAAGGATAACTTCTGGGGTAAAATAGTGTATATCATTTGTATAAATAATGAGTTTTGGCGGCTAAAGTGAATTTATAATATAGAAATGGGTGAAACTGGTCCTTGTGGTCCTTGTTCCGAAATTCACTATGATCGTATTGGTGGTCGTAACGCAGCTCACTTGGTCAACATGGATGATCCTAATGTCCTCGAAATCTGGAACATTGTGTTCATGCAATTCAACCGTGAAGCTGATGGCTCTCTCCGTCCTTTGCCTAGTACTCATATCGATACTGGTATGGGTCTTGAACGTCTTGTCTCTGTTCTTCAAGACAAGCCTTCCAACTACGACACTGATTGTTTCACTCCTATTTTCGATAAAATCAAGGAATTGACAGGTGCCCGTGAATATACCGGTTTACTTGGTGCTGAGGATGCAGATGGTATTGATACTGCTTATCGTGTTATTGCTGACCACATTAGAACTTTAACTTTCGCTATTTCTGACGGTGGTGTACCTTCTAATGATGGCCGTGGTTATGTTTTGAGACGTATTCTTAGACGTGGTGCTAGATACGCTCGCAAATATTTCAACATCCCTATTGGTGCTTTCTTCTCTTCTCTCGTTGATACCTTGGTCGCACATATGGTAAGATATATTAATGCAAATTTTAATCTATAGAAATATACTTAATTTGTTTTTTAAAAAAATTCAAAAATAAATAGGGCGAGGCTTTCCCTGAGATTACTAAGAAATCTGACGATGTCAAGGCTATCCTTGATGAAGAAGAAGTTGCTTTCTCCAAGACTTTGGATCGTGGTGAGAAGCTTTTTGAGAACTATATGAAGAAGACCAAGGAATCCGGCTCCAGTATCCTCTCTGGTAATGATGTTTGGCGCTTGTACGATACCTATGGTTTCCCCGTTGATTTGACTCGTATCATGGCTGAAGAGAATGGTTTGGAAGTGAATGAAGCAGAGTTCGAAGCTGCTCAGGAAGCTGCCAAGAACAAGTCTCGTAAAGTAAAGGGTGGTGATAATGGACAAGATGTTGTTGCTCTTGATGTTCACGACCTAGGTGCTTTGGAAAACAACAGTGCTGTTCCTAACACAGATGATAGTTTCAAGTATCTCCAAGGTAACGTCCAGGGTAAGATCAAGGCTATCTTCTTTGAGCACAAGTTCCTTGACAACACTAACGAGATTCCCGAGGATCGTAACTTCGGTCTTTTGACCGATAAGACTAACTTCTATGCCGAATCTGGTGGACAGGAATATGATACTGGTTCTATTATTACATTAGACGGTAACACTGAATTCGTTGTTGATGACTGTCAGAGTTATGGTGGCTATGTTCTCCATGTTGGTCACCTTAAATATGGTCAACTCAAGTTGGATGATGATGTTGAAGTTTCTTATGATGATTTACGTCGTTTCCCTCTCCGTAATAATCACACCGGTACTCATATTCTTAACTTTGCTCTCCGTGAGATTTTGGGTGAAGATATCGATCAGAAGGGTTCCCTCGTTACTCCCGAGAAGCTTCGCTTCGATTTCTCTTTCAAGGCTGCTGTCAACGTCACACAATTGGCTCAAATTGAAAAGATCTGTAATGATTTTGTTGCAAAGAACCAAAAAGTCTACTCCAAGGAAGTTCCTCTTGCTGTCGCCAAAGCCATTCATGGTTTAAGAGCCGTCTTTGGTGAAACCTACCCTGATCCTGTCCGTGTTGTATCCGTTGGTTATGACATTGATGAGATCACTGCTGATGTTTCCAACCCCAAGTGGAAAACCACCAGTATTGAATTCTGTGGTGGTACTCACGTTGTCAAGACAGGTGATATTAAATACGTTGCCATCATCGAAGAAAGTGGTATTGCAAAGGGTATTCGCCGTATTGTTGCTGTCACTGGTGAAGAAGCTGCCCAGGCTAACCGTGAAGCTGAAGCTTTCGTTGCTAAGCTTGACAAGCTTGAAAAGTTAATTGGTGCCTCTCTTGAATCTGAACTCAAGGTTGTTTCCAAGGAATTGGATGCTTTGGCCATTTCTGCTGTCACCAAAGCTGAGTTCCGTGATCGCTTCAATAAGATCAAGAAGACATTCGATGACTCTGAAAAGACACGCAAGGCTGACCAGGTCAAGGAAGCTACTGAACAAGTCAAGAAATACTTTACTGAAAACCCCGATGCTCAATACTATATTGTTGAGTTACCTGTAGGTAATAACTCAAAGGCATTGGCTGGTGCCATCAACTATGCCAAATCCAACCTTAAGGATAAGGCAGTTTATGTTTTCAGTGCTGATGAGGCCAATGGTCGTGTTTCTCACAATTGTATTGTTGGTAAGAACTTCATTGAGATGGGTCTCAAGGCTTCTGAGTGGGCTGGTGTTGTATCAGAAAAGGTTGGTGGTAAGAAGGGTGGTAAGGACGATGCTGCTCAAGGTTCCGGTGACAATGTCCAAGGTTTATCTGATGCATTGAAGGCTGCAGAAGAATTTGCCAAGTTAAAAATCAGTGCTTAAATGTAATTATTAAAGTTTATCAACTTTTGAAGTAAACATTTGGTTTTATAATGAACTGTCTTTTTTTGCTTTTTTTTTCTCTTTTTCTTAACTATATTCATTTAATTATTAAATAAATATGCAATATCATGATATTTTGAAACTTACATTTTATCAAAGTTCTCGAATCGCATTTTTTTTTCAAGCTACAGTTTTATAATCAAAATTCAGACAGAATCAGTTTGTTTTTGTTTTTGGTGATCTGCTTTAGTAAATGATAGCTATAAACTGCATTGATTTACTTAATAATTTGTATCTTGGTCATTTAAATGTTTTACATATCTTATAAACAATAAATATTCTGACAATGGTATTGTTGTATGGTGTTTTTTAGTGCCCGAAAATTTTGTCATTGAGGTGATCTAGATGTATGAATACATCATGATCATCATGAAGATCTTCATAGGAAATGATGAAATGTAAGTCCATGTTATTACGTAATTTTTTATTATTATTACTACTTCTTATATTAGTCATTAATGATTCTATCATGTTTTCTATGAGAGGTTTTCATAGGCTCAGTGAACTGTCTCATTATTTGATATGCTTCTTCAACTTCTTTACCTTCAGAGTAGGCATGAATAAGACGCCAGCAGCGATTATAGAGACCTAAAATTTTTCTTGGAGGGGTAGTAGCGTTATCACAAAAGAAAGAAATATCTTTTTCTAAACCAGAGAAAGTATGGTCATATTCTGTACGAGCTGTTCTTTTCACCGATCCCCAATAGCGCTCTATGAAGTTACACTTACAGTGGAGCTTTGGATAGAGTCTAAAGAGATAGTTACGCTAGACATTTATATAAGCGACTCCATTTTCTAGTAACACCAAGAAAACATATGTTTGATTTTGGATGTATCTTAAAGCCAAAAATTAAAATATCGATCAACTTTGAAATGCTTCTCCTTCTTGAAAAATAACTTTAAGAGAAAAAGCTTTAGTAGAAAGTGTTCTTAATAGTTTTAACTAAAGCTTTTTTGAAAAAAATGATTTTTGAGAAACTAGAAGCATTTTAAAAATAATGATTTTTTGCGCTATTAGAAAAGAAATATACCATATACAAAGTTCTATATAGGCAAATGCTTGCCAAAAACTATTCAAAATTACTATCATAAGATATCCATCAACCTCACTCTTTTTTAAAATGTTATAAAATATACGCTCATTGTATTTATCCGACTTTATTATACAGTACCTTAATATAGACAAGCCATTGGATTTGTGTGTTCATCAATGTTAATGATTTTCAATAAAGTATCTAGAAATATATAATTTAATCAATGTAAATAGCTCAATGAGTCAGGAAGTGCAGTAGATCCGTTGTCTTTTTTTTTTTAAGTTGACAATAATCTACTCGTAAGTTGTATTTCAAAAGTAACACTATTTATTCTGCTTCATTCTCTCTTTTATTATTTTTGACAATTTCTTCTATTTATTCAAAAATATCATTATTAAGAAGAAAGAGTCTAGTGTTAACAAAAGTGGCTCGTCGAAAGAAGTAGAAAGTCCTTCTGAAAGTAAGATCTTTCATATTATATTGGCATATATAAAACATTTTACTAAACTCCATACATAGATACAACAGGACACGTAAATAATAAAAAAACATCATACTTTTGAATTTTATAAAGCTTTTGGTAATCATGGTAATAATAGATTGATATATTGATGTTCTCAATAACTCACTTGAAATTAAACATATCCATTTCTAAAGTTGAAACACCCAAAGGGAAAAAAGAAAGTAAAGTTCAACAGACAAGATAAAAAATAAAAAGGCTGCAAAGGGGAAAAAAACTACGAAAATGTCTTCAACAATTAAATAAAAAAGCTGCGAACAAGTAGATCACAGAGCTGCACGTTTTTATGATTGTCCAAGACAAAAATATTTGAAGAAAATCTGGGGTCTCATTATAAAGGCTTTACAAGAAAACTGCCTGTGCGGACAGTAATTAATGATAAATTCTAAATTCTGCTCAATGGTAAAATCATATCTACTTCGAGAAGCCTCCGCTATATTATATACATAGTAATGTTATTCACAAACTACTATTGTCTTTCTCATAATCGCAATTCAATACTCTAATGTATATTCAGGCAGAATTACTGGTATTCAGTTTGCCAGCTTATAAATAACAGAGGAATCACAAACAGTGATAGTATATCTAATGGCTTCATGGAAACGTTTAATGCGTTTTATTGATTTTTTCCTAAAAATATTTATAAAGAAAAACTAAAGTCAGGTGTTAGCAATAGCCCGTCAGAGGCCTGTACACAGATACAGTAACAACATGTTGAAAAATTTGAAGCTCGACTGATCAAGTATTTGAAGAACCGATTACAGAATATGTTCAGTGTAAGACATGCCTTTATTTATTTGACGCTCAAGAAAACACATGTCATTATCTATATATATATTTTACATATACAGTGTTTCCACTGTCAATTGGACAAAATTTTGAAAACGTAGGTCCGATTCTCCAAAGAAAAAACTTGGTCATATTTTTGAAAACCAATTGCTTACTTTTTAGAGCTTACCTGTAATATCTTTAAGTCTCACACACGAGGGTGCTAGACAACCACGTTCTGTGTGGCGCTTTGTCTGTTTTGACGAGTGAATGTTACTGGATGTTCATTCCCGGCCTAAATCTGTAAGGCTATGTACATCATATTATTGGCCGCAAGAACGTCCTTATTGCAAAATATATTACAACTGTTGCAGATTAATATACCAAAGAATGTTTTGTTCTCAGTTTTATGATGTCGTAGATTCATTTCATGATAGCAATCACAAACCTAGATATTTTAAAACAAATAGACATTTAACTACAGGAAGTGTATACTTATATAACTACTTACTGAAGAGGTTCTAAATTCATCTATGGGACTAATACTTCCCCGAGATTTTCTCTTATCTTAAATTGTCTGTAAATAAGATCGGAAACTCCAACACAGTGACCCTTGTATTTAGCATGACTACCTCCTTTTAAGCCATTACCAAAAGCTACCAATGGCATTCTGTTGGTATTGCCTTCAGTAAACCGGCTTTTGTGGTTGGTCCGACTATATGTAGTCAGCATTAATACATATATATTGTTTTACTAAGAACTAAATACTACCTTATATCCACTGACTGGTGAGGAATTCCCGGATTCCGTCGATTGACCAATTTTTTCCTTTTGTGTTTATTCGAGCTCGCTTTCTTTCGTTTTGCAAGATTGTATTTTTTTCTCGCCATTAATGAGTATATTGCATGCTTCTTCAAGAGCACACTGTTTTCTATTATAGTTTTTCCATTTGATACGCGCTGTTCGGAAGTTTTATAAATCAAATAACATATTCAGATGTATCATCATATATGTCAAATAGGCGATATAGCTCGCAAGAGTAGAAGTTTTGGGTGTTGGAATATTTGTCTCCAAGACCTTTATTCCCTGCTGAATTTTTAGATCATCTTCGTGTTTTGCTCGTTCTGGTGTTCCAGAGACATGTTAGTATTGAGTAATAGACAACAATTTGACTACATCGCCACCATAATGTGCTGTATAAGCATTTTTGCAACCAGGATCCAAAAAAACATGTACGGAAAAATACACGAATTTCATCTCCACTAAAATCAGTTAAATCTAGCTTTACCAAACTTTCTGGTCTCTGCTTTGGCACATTCCTGGCGAATAAGACTCTACAAATATAACCATCTGTATATAAGCTATTCAAGAACATTTTCCCTTATTGCCTTGGTAGATTCTGTAACTGTTCCAAGCTATTGTTTTATCAGTTAATAAAATGATTTATTAAATGTCGTTTAGTCTATCTTCCTATTTTTAATCTTCTAAAATCAAATGCAGCAAAAAAACAACGTAGTGTATTGTTATATTTGGTTTCATTTGGCATTTTTGGTAATCGAGTATCCGGGAAGAGAACGTTCAAGTTATTGCCATCAATCTTGATGAACCGCCAGTTGAAACTTGGATTCGGAAAAGGAGAATAGGGACGAGACTGTGGTAGCTATTCTGGAGGTCCTGGTTGTGGTGGCTGTTCTGGTTGTGCTAGGTTCTGTTACTCGTAATGTTCAAGTATGTATCTCAGAACATTTAGCTTATTATATTCGATATAGTTTCGCTACTTACTGTATATATTACTTATATACGGTATATGAAATATTTTGCTAGATGACTTTCGTAATTTTCGACGTAAAAGTTACTGTAAGTGGCAACAGTCTCGCATTGTATAGATATTATATGCTCATAACCAACCAATTTTTCTTTTTCAACAAGTAAATTCACATTCTCCAAATTTTGCAAGTCATTAAAAACAGCTGTAATATTAGCTAATCCTGGATACTTGTTTTGAATATAATCAATAGTGGTATTGCTGTTCATGAGTCTACAAATGGTATACCAAAAATTTTGTTTTAATATATCATTTGTAAGATCTCCGGGGTTATGTAAAATATAATAGTTGACCAAAATTTATGCCTTGTATATAACTTCTCGCATGAACGAAGAAAGTCTGATGATAGTTTGTTGATATCACATGGGTTTATTTGGGTCACCTTCTGAAGAAACGAATGAATTTAAGGGCAGAAATACAGTGTACCGATGGTATGAGTTAGAGAAATCTCTGTTCAATCGTTCAGTTAAAGTAAACTCATGGTTTGAGCAATCGTGAGATATTGCAGAGTTGTGACCAGTTTTTCCACACGACTTACACAGTACTGTCGCAGAGGTAGAAGGAGAAGATTCTATCTTTCTTTTTTTTGCCAAAGCTTTCTGTCTTTTCTCTTCCAGTGAATCTTTTTTTTTATCCATCTTCTCACCGCTGGTATTATATTAATAAAAATAGTTTGTATATTAAGGAGTTATTTAATTCTATTATATTATATTATAGCTGATCAAGATTCGTTAGTACATATAATATCAATATCATATCATAACTGGAAACTGACAGAATAAGAACAGTGTTCAATTCTTTCAAATCACTTAAAATAGGATTCTCTCTATTCGAGGTATAAAGTAGAAATACTGTAATTTGTCTGGATTACAGTATCTACTATGTGCAAGCGAGGTGGTATATTCAACACTCATTTTTTACTATAGTATTTGGATCTGGATCCCAAGTGTTTGTTCAGTCGTAATAAGAAGCTCAACAAGTCCCAAATATCTTTCCAACTCTGTCCAAACATCCTCGACAGGATTCAAATCTGGACTTTGTGCTATTTCTCGACCAATTATTCAATATGGCGACCGATTCTTTGATCATCTCTCAAGGTTCTCTTTCTCTTTTTTCTGATGTCAATATCATCTTCTTCTATTTGATTCTTGCTGAAGCGACGTACTGTTTCGTTATGGATGTGCATGATGCTTTCAATTTCAGGTTTATTTTTTCCTCTTTTACTCAACCAGTAAATACCAGCGTAAACAGTGATTTCATATATGCTATAATACTCTTCATCGCTTTTTCTTCTTTTACTTAAATTTTGAGACATTTCTTGTTAATAATTTTTTAAAAGAAATGATGTTAAAGATGAAGCTCCAAATAATTTTTTTATTAAAACTTTCAGTTTCCCAAATTGAGTAAGTGTAACTGAATGTATCTATTCAAAAAAATAAATATGGACGATCTTGCTATAGAGTATTGTTACCAATTTGTTAGTGGAGGAGACTCTCAGTGGTCAAGCTTTGTGGCTGCTTTTGAAGAACATGAAAAAATACCACCATTGATTTCTGCCAGATATTGAAGAATGGGGTACCCGAAAAAGTGACTCTGATATCCCTTACTGCTCACCCTGAGAAGTACATTCTCGTCCTTTCTCATATTCTGTCAGAATACGAAGATGGGAATAGAAAACGTCGCTCTTTTTCTGCGCGATACCTCTGTCTTGTTTATTCAGGTTATTTCCAAGCCCTTCTTCACACTTTAAATATATAATCATTAGGGCAAATTATTTATCTCCTTTCTTACTAACGACATTACCAAGTGGATACAATAGGCAGTTTTAAATTTTGCAAAGGAATATAAAATTTGAAAAGATGGGTCATAAAAGGTATACATCATCATCATTGTTTTGAAATTAAACATTTTTCTTTAAGATTGGTTTGAATTTGACATTTAATGGTGATAACTTTAACCCATTGACTTTTTTATTTATTTATTTATAAAAGAGTGAAAGAATCCAGTGATTTAGCGGCTAGTCTAGACCTTCAGCTGTCATATTTTTAATGTAAAGAGGTTCGATTTAAACACAATCACAATTTTCTATATTCTGGTAGAAAATACTATTTTTACAGCGGTAGACGGATTATCTACTGATTCGCATTACATAATACGCTGTAGTGAAAAGGAATATTATCATCATACAAGCTCAGCTAAATTTTCAGCAGAGCAGAGAGACTCAAGAAAGACAATGGGGTTGGAAGATATTGAGTTAGGAGTTTCATCACCCAAGATATCAGCAAATATATATTACAGAAACTATATAAAGTATATTCTTGAAAACTTGGACAATACATTAATCTTCTATTACCATAAAAATTCTAAAAGTCAACTATTTTTCTATCAAGATTGTCAAAGAGCTCTTGAAATAATGGTAGACTTGCCTTTGGACGGAGGTACAAAATACAATCGCAAGAAGAGAAAAATAGAAGAAAAAAGAAGAATAAGAAGGAGGGGTTTATAAAGAGGGGAAAAAAGAAGACAAAACAACAAAACGATGATGAAGATATCCCAAATAGTAATAGTGAAAAGATTACAGTAAAGTTTTTTTTTTTCTTGAAAAAAAAGACTAAAAAATGGA
Source organism: Backusella macrospora (assembly GCA_024139275.1). NCBI lineage: Eukaryota > Fungi > Mucoromycota > Mucoromycetes > Mucorales > Backusellaceae > Backusella > Backusella macrospora. The sequence goes on from VCJA01003507.1 coordinate 13,364, forward strand.
AACCTTTGAACTATCATAAGAACGAAGATTATTTAATAGTTATTGGAGATGGAATGTTTGGAAAAGATCTAGTTAAACTTAGAAGAAATCGATGTGGTCTCAGGGAAATTGTAGAATATTATACACTTAAAAGGGAAAAGAGCTAGTGAGCACATAGTAGTCACGGTCGACGAGTATAATACCTAAAAAGTATGTAACAAATACAAAACCAATAATATAAAATTTACCAATCACGTCCGCGGCGTAGGTGTTCTTGTTTGAAAACCATGTTCAATATTGTGGCAGCACGACATAAATGTAGCTACAAATAGGATGCTAATTATTAAACCTGTGTGAGAAGGAGGGCTCAGACTTATGCCTTTTGAAAGAAAACAAAAAGACAAATAATAACTAATAGCCAACAATCAATAACTCAAATCGCTGTAATATATCCGGGTTGGTTTTTCTTTAATAGGACACTCAAGGTGTGAAGACAGTCAGAGATAGGAACCCAATCTATGAATATATTCGAATACTGAGCGGTATCTGGCGGTATATTTGTGTTAAAGTATATTTAAAATAGTTCGTATATATTGCTATTATAATAAAATAATGCGCTATAAATAAATTCCACCTTTTATAAATCACGCGTACTTCAGTAACTAAATGTGCTTAGTTTAGGTTACCTACTTTTTAAATTAGCTAATTTTTCTATTTGTTGAAATGAACACCGTTGAGTGTTGTGCTGAGATATTTAGAGGGATATAGTTGAGAGAAATGTTTTTTTACTGTATTAAATGTGCATGACTTATAAAAATTAACCATTTTATTTCCTATCTTGATAATATGTAATGTCATGGAAGATAAGTAGATGGTAAAAGAGCATATCCACGTGTTTTTTTTTAAAAAAAAAAA
>VCJA01003507.1:22537-33269 GCA_024139275.1 Backusella macrospora
TCATGTTTGAAGGTAAAATTTCACAATTCCTAATTTCAAATTCAACCGAGAGAAAAAAAACAGACTTTCCTTAATATTATTTATTTTTCGGATTATTTCTGAACTTGACAGACCCTAATAGTACAGTAATTGCTCCACATTTATTTCTTGATGATTGGTCCGTTGATAAAAATTTCGAGCCAGTGATTTCGGAAGAGACACAATCCAGAAATCTTCAAGAAGAAACCCCTTCTTTTGAACAAAAGAAAGCATTGGAAAAAAACCGACAAGCAGCATATCGCTGTCGACAAAAAAAGAAGATATCAATAGAGATTTTAAAAGACCAATCACAAAAAATGGAACAGAAAAATAAGGAGCTTATAATATCAGTAGCACAACTTCGAGATGAAGTATTGTATTTAAGGGATTTATTATTGGCGCACAGTAGTTGTGATTGCAAAGTGGTGGTACTTCTATTTTTTTTAGCGTCATAAATGGATTTAAGATTAACCTTCTTCATAAATAAATAGCAAAATTATCTTCGTCAAACATCTGAAAAACTTGTAAAAGGAATTACAGCGACGACCAGTCAAACATTTATCAAAACGCAATCGCACTTTTAAGATGAAATTTCTTTTTCTTTTCTTTTTTATAGGAGAGAGTAGAGTAGAGTATGTATTGTGAAGAAAACGCCTTTCATTTCAACCATCTTCATTTCAATCACTATTTTATTAATTATAATTCGCGAGAAGATAAACAAGTATGCACACGATCATGTGATTCAGGGCAAAAAGAAAACAATAAATAAATATATGCAATCAATACTTCTTTACGTCTTCCCCCAACCTTTTTATTTTGTTTTTTCGCTTTATCAATGACAAAACATATACAGGTAGTTTATACAGACGATGGACTTTTGCATAACCCAGAAAATGAAATGACAGGCGGTGTTTGGCAACCTTATCTTGGTATATTATATAATATATGATTTGACGCGTCACGTAAACAGTATTTAATATATAAAAATCTGAATGATCTATTAGAATCGCCTTCAAGACTTTCTTCCATTAAAAAATTTATGGAAAAAAATCAGGAGTTTGAAATAGTAGAGCCTTGTGATTATTCTTTGGGGCCTATTCTAGATGTACACGAAAAGGATTATATCAGCTTTTTAGAAACGATTTTTGACGAGTGGGTGGCTGACGGTTTACCAGCCAAATCGTGTATTGGTGATATTTTCATTCACCCTTCGCTTGTTGCAAAGCTTGATCCTGCTGTAGTGAAGAAAAATGCGTATAAAAGTGCGCGCGGTAAAATGGCTTTGCATAACTTTGATCTATCTGTTTCTTTTGTAAAAGGTAAAAGCTCTTTTTTTCTTCTTTGCAATAAAGTCGTGGCCTATTCTATCCCTCTTTTTTTTTTTAGATACTTGGAGAGCAACCTATTCATCAGCCCAAGTTGCACTTTCAGCTGCCCATCGTTTATTAGAAAGCAAAGATGATGCCATCTATGCCTTGTGTAGACCTCCAGGTCACCATGCTGCTCACGATACTGCTGGTGGTTATTGCTTAATCAATAATGTGGCTGTTGTTACTCGATTTTTTCAGAACTATACTATAAAGGATATGAACAAATACAAACAACCTTATAGCTTTGATGCGGAGGCTGTTCATAATAGAGAGCTTAGTGTTGGTACTTCTACTGAAAAGAAAAAAGTGCTGATAGTAGACATTGATTACCACCAGTAAGTCATTGCTGTTGTTAATACTTTTATATATTACTACTTTATGTAGTCAGTATAACTATTATTTTTTTTACGTTTGCCTCTCATGATTATACGTCTTTTTAATACAGTGGCAACGGTACACAAACTATTTTCTATGACGATCCTTCGGTGTATTACATTTCTCTTCATGGATCTCCTGGTTATCCATATCTTACTGGTTCTGAAGATGAAAAAGGTACAGGACCCGGTCTCGGTTATAACATCAACGTCCCATTAGATCCAAAAACAACAACGGATGAAGATTACTTGCAACACTTAGAGCGTGTGTTAAATCTTGATCATGTTGCTGATTATAATGCTAACATTATTATCGTTTCTTTGGGACTGGACACTTGGTGCGAGGATCCCGTAGGCGGTATAGATCATCTTAAAGATATTGATACCTATTTTAAGATGGGCCAGCTTTTAAAAAGCTCAAGAAGCTGTCAAGGCCGACCTATGTTATTTGTACAAGAAGGGGGTTATACAATAGAAAAGCTAGGAACTTTGGCTGGTAAAGTGCTGCAGGGTTTTCTTGCTTAATTTCTATTTAAAATAAACAAAAATTATTGGTTGTAAAACCCTTTTCATTTCTATTTCTATTTCTATTTCTATTTCTATTTTTAAAAAAGAAAAAAAAAATAGCACCTCATAATTCCATGTTCATTATGTGTTTTTTATAAATGAAGTGGATTATAATACTCTTATCGTTTTTCACTTTTGGGATCGCCTATCCTATCAACACAACAGTGAGACAATATTACATTGCAGCTGAAGAAGTCGATTGGGATTATGCACCGATGCATTGGGATTATTACCATGATCAACCACTAGACAAACCACCAGCATCTGTTTATACTTCACAAAATGAACATCGCATTGGGCCCGTTTATCGCAAAGCTCTTTTTAGACGATATACAGATGACAGTTTCAAGGTGCCACTAGCTCATGATCCTGCACTTGGCATTATAGGCCCCATCATTAGAGCAGAGGCAGGTGATCGCATCGAGATTACTTTTTTAAATAAAGCCAAATACCCTCACAGTTTACATCCTCATACTATTGAAGAAAGTAACATGTATGAATTACCGGGATCGCAAGTTGCTCCTGGTGAAAAGTTTAAATACGTCTGGGACATACCAGCTGACTATGAGTTTCCGGCCAATCAATCTTCAGTAATTTGGGCTTATTCTTCCAAAGCTTCACCTGTTTTAGACGTCAATGCTGGTCTTTTTGGATTAGTGGTTATATATACTAAAGGAACGCTGGCCCTTCCTTCGCCCGGATCTACTTTTCAAAAACCAAAGGACACTGACCAAGAAATATTTACACTCATGACCAATACGAACGAGAATGAGTCTCGCTACTTCTATGAATCAGCGGAAAGGGCAGGATTTGATCGTGCAAAAGTAGAAGAGCTTCAGCATGACCTTTGGTTTAACGAGTCTAATAAAATGTATCATATTAACGGTTATGTCTACAATAACAACAAAGAAATCAGACTTTTTTATGGCTACAAAGTACGGTGGTACGTTATCTCTTTTGGTGTATCCGATACCGATGCCCATACAGCTCACTGGCATGGAGCCACACTCTTGAAGCACGGACATCGTGTAGATGTGGTTGATTTATTACCTATTAGTTTTGAAGTACTAGATATGGTACCGGACAATGAAGGCCAATGGTTATTTCATTGTCATGTTGCTTCTCATTTTGAAGCTGGAATGTCTGCAGTTTATCAAGTAGAAAAATTGGTTTACACTGGTGATGAAGGCTGGGGATAACAAACCTTATCATCATAAATAAATTAATTTATTATTTAAATTTAATTTTTTTAATTTTTGGCATGAAAATGACATGTGGGTATGTCCAGTAGATACTACTTCTGTCTCTGTTACACATGCGACATCATAATAGAACATTGCTCGCTGTATTAAATAATGTTTTGTTTGGTCTTGTATTGTTGTGCTTACTGCATAATCTTCTCCTTTGAGAAGTACACTAAAAAGCTTTAGTTGGTGAGAATTTAAGTGAAACGAGAAGGGTGGGATGTAAAAGGATTCAAATACTAGCGACAGTGATTCAAGAGAAGGGCAATACTTTGATAAAAATGAACATAAATCAAAATAAATCATATAAATCTGTAATTTCAACTCTCGCAGTGGAAGTAGTGGTAGTTCCAATGGTTTTGTCCAGATGGCAGTAAAATATACGCTCAATGATTCAAGATTTGGATACTGCTGGAAAATGGATTGAAGTGAAATGCTACTCTTGACCCCATAGCAACACTCGATGTCAAGTGATTTTACGATGTAATTGGTTGGATATGTTTCTTTATCGAGAGTTGGATGACTTTGAATTGAAAGTGTTTCTACTGATTTAGCTTGTTTCGATTTTGTAAATCCAAAAATAATATCTTCATCGGCTGTAGGAGAATACACAAGATTTAATTCATGAAGTACCATGTTCCTTTTATCTATTGCTTTAATTGCTTCCAGATTGGGTGCTTTATAGCGTAAATAGAGCGACTTTATGTTTGTACTAAAACTTTGTATCAACTCCATGATATACTGGTCCAATAATAAATGTTCTTGCCTTGAAAGCTCATTGAAAAAAGCTGCATTGTCCCTACTACTACATCCGAGATAGAAACATTCTAGATTTCGGTACTTGTGTGAAAAATATTTGTACCACATGAGGTTTAATCCAGGCATTGTACATAAACTATCGATTTTAAATGATTTAAGCTGACTTGGTCGGACATTAGAGTAAGGGAAATCTAACACATCAATTAACACTGCTCCGTTCAGAACTAGTGACTCCAATGTTGGGATATTGTGATGCATAGTTTCCATATCAAAGAGTGACAGTGTGTGTACATCTAGCTGGATATCTTTCAAAGCAGGCAGCTTTTTAAATGCATTTAGAAGTTGTGAATTAAGTATGAAATGGCCTACTTTCATGACTAAATGAGTGAGTCGTTTGAAATGACAATGATCAAACAAATCAGAGAAAAGGTGTTTACTAGCGTGTAAATGTAGTGTCTTAATATAACAGCTCCACTCTTTAAATAACTCCAAGTCACTTTGTATATCATAAACCTGCTCAGTCCTGGGGAAATCCCAAACCAACTCTTGTAACCTAGGAAAAAGTCGAGGAAGCATCGAAAAGAACACAGCACCGTAAGAGCTATCTAGTGTCAACCGCTTTACCAAGTTACCCTTCAAATTTTTTTTTTCTAACAACGACAGTAATATAGCGCTTGGTTGATCGTTCGACAGAGATATATCGTGTAGTAAAGTAGTCTCTCTAATTAGAGTACACCAGTACTGACATACAAGCATGCATTTCACTTTATCTGGCGCATTTAAATGATTCGTAATTTGAATAGCTACTTCGGTAGGAAATCGATGAAGCATGATAATATACAACAGAAAGAAATATCTTTTATTTTTGTCATTATATTTTTACTAGTGATATTTACATTATTTGTTTCATTTTAGTTGCAGCGAGATCTGTTTCAATGCAAAATAAAATGTTATGTGTTTATTGGCTGTATAAATTGTTTATTTTTTTTTAAAAAAAAAACTATCCCGCGGTGTTTGCGCCAAGAATAGGCAGGAACTGTAATGATATGTAATTAGCACATTAAATTAAAGTAAAAATGACTAAGCCACTTACATTCCCAACAACTACACAAGGTAGATCAAAAATATCTCGCTTTACTGTAAAACACACACTACAAGGTACTGGTCTAAATGTAGGGCCCATTAATATCACAGACATATAAACAGCTGATTCAGCATTATCAAATGCATGTTGAGAGAATTTTTCCCAATATTCTATTGCTGATCCATTATCCATTAATTCATAAATATATGTCTTTTTACCCAACAGAGACTCTTTAGACCACTGTGTTAGCAGGAAAAATTCTTTTCCAACAAGTAATATTTCACCAGTACGTCTCCATAAAATAGTGGGAGTCCCTGAAAAACTAATCAGCTTCTCGAACTCCAATAAGGTACGTTGTACACATTTTTCCATATAAACCAGATCCTCCTCTGTAAGAGCAGCCACCATAGACATATAAGATGGTCTAAATAGCACTAGTGCCCTACTAATCCTTAGAAGTTCATTTCTCCCCATTCTGTTGATATTCATTGTAAGTGTCTAGTCCAATCTTTTTCTCCCTATTTCAATGAGAATTACCTGTGTCTAGCATATTCAATTAAATGATGATAACTCTCTGCATAATTATACGGCTTCTGTATTCGGCGATATATTTCATCTGGTGTATTTCCTGTATCCTTTCGGCGTCGTATTGTATTGTTATTTGATCTATTATACATTTTAATATCAGTCATATCATTCATCTGAAAATTACCAAGTGGTGTTCCCGGTGGTAAGGATGATACGCTCGGTGATGTGTTTGTAGAGTTTAATATGATTGAATTTGGATCAATTGCTGGGGTCTTCCAGCTTGAATCCAATGAATTAGAAATACTATTCTGATAAGATGAGTCTGTAATTGATGGTGCCGTAGAATTCGAGCCAAATTCGAAATTTTCTAAGTAGATAATAGTGTTTAGAGAAAAATTGGATTGGATTGATCACTTATTTACCTGCAGGATAATTTAATCTTTGCACTGGATAAAACGAATATATTTTATTTTATTGTCATTATCATTGTTGTTGTTGTTGTTGTTATAAAATAACAAATGAATAAGTAAACAAATACCTGCTTGATAACCCAATACAATTGGTGATGCAAGTGAGTGAGGCGAAAAATGTTGCTCTGAGTCCAATTATATTTTAACAATTGTGACAAAAAAAAAAAAAAAATTATATTTATTTATTTAATTTACCACCTTTATCCTCTTGTAGATATTTTGCTTTTTTTCGAGTTCCATCCATACAACTGTCTTCTAACCCTCTTTTGATACAACGCTGACATGGCCGAGCTAAAATATTTTAATATATTTTCGTTTAAGCATGTTTGTGCAACGTTTCAACTTACAGTCGTCGCATGTCAAGTGTGCCTTTATTTCATGTTTAATTGAAAAATAAAACAGAAAATAAATTCGATTAATATCTTTCCATTCTGTGTTATTAAGAAAAAAGAATTCGATGCTTCTGGAATTACTTTTTGGCAATGAGAACATGCTCGTGATGCTTTTTTTCTACGCTGTTTGCAATCAGCGTATTGCACTTGTCTGTTATCTTCTGGCATGATATTTTTATATCAATTAATATTTTATTTTTATTAATATAATTATGATTTATAGTAAATAAATAGGCAATTTCCTTTTATCCTTCTTTTATAAGAAAGAATATAGTACTGAGAAGAAGAAAAAAGAACAAAACAGAGAAAAAAACTTTTATTTGTATATTAATTTGAAACCCCGGATAGATCCATCATTAACACATGAGCAAACTTGGGTCAAAATATATGGACGTTACAGGCCAAAGAAAGCTTATCTTGTATAATAGAGAAAAACACCAAAGAAAAAACGAAAATTTCATTCGTATTAAAATCTGCTATTATAACAGTTTACCACCACCACTTGTGCTTGTTATTTTAAATAGTCTCAACACAAATATACCTCCAGAGACTAAGTTAGTTTATTTGTAAATTTGGTTCCAGTGTGAGAAAAAAATTCAAACTATTGAGAAATAAAAAATAGTCAATGAGAAAGAATGATAAAATCATTTAGAAAAGTAAGGGGATCAAGAAAAAAGAAACAATTAGTTTCATGTATAAACATAGTGAGTAAGAAAGAGCCTTAATGAACACAGGTATTATCAAATAGGATCAATGAAGTTGTACCAGAACATAAGTAAATATTATAAAATATTGAGAAAGAAGTTAGCATATAAACGCTCAAAGTGATTGTCAAATATAAATTTGACTTATGTGTACCTACGTCGCTAGATTCGACTATGGAAGGGGACAGCGATAGCCGGTCATGAATTTACCATTTTTTAAAATCAAAAATCAAAAATCAAAAACGTGAAGTTTTATTGTGACCACAGAGTTCGAAGGAGATTCAAATTCACAAGTTGAAGTATTTAATCATACTTTAAGAATCATATTTTGATGCATGTCTTTCTATTCTATTCTATACTATACATAACGAGTTGTTTCGTTTATTTTTCTTTTCTATTATAAATTTCACGGCTCTCTTGTGTATTGTTTTCACTATTATGTATGTATTTTTCCCGTTTATGGTGCATCTGGTCTTAAACCTGCAAAACTTTAACTTGTTTCAAAAAAATTTGGAAAAAAACATAAAAAAAAGTCGCATGATTGTAAAAAATCACGTGTCAAAGAAGAGGTAGATGCTGACCTTCCAAGACTAATCTCATTTAATGATTAGAGATCAGTGTACTAGATGTTCTTCAAGGGAATTATTTAAATTAAGACATATGCTAAGTATTATAATTAAAGACGTTTTTACTATAGAATTTCTTTTTCTTTTTTTTTATATAGCTATTTAGCTTAAATTTTTCGTCTGCATAATGCGTATCTTCCACTAGTATATGCTCTTACAATTTCTTCAGCTTCTCTTCCATCTTTGCTTTTACTATAAGCTTTGATATATCTCATACATCTCATAACATATCTCCTGATACTAGACACGCCACCGGCTTGATCCAAAAAATTATCAATATTGCTTCTAAAGCCTTATAGGTATAATCGCAATTTAATCTTGCCGTCATATTGGCTGCTCCCCAGTACCTCTCGATTTAGTTACATTCACAATACTCGTAGGAGTTGTTTTGATATTTTTAATTTTTAGCTGTATATTTGTTCTGTTTAGCTATCAGAGCCTACCTTGATTTTTGGAATACAATGATTGGTATTTGTAACACCATGCCTGCCATTCTTAAAATATTAAAATCGAATGAACTTTTTATATTAATTATTAACTAATTCTTAAACTTCAATATGTTGTATAAAATACTATATGTTGCAATATTTGTGGAAGCTTTTTTTAAATTTGCATAAGTAAGGGTCAAATAGTCAGTTATAATCTAATATTACGTAATATACGGAGATTAAAATAGAGTAGTTTTATTGGTCGAGGATTTACCTCTATATCTTAAATCTTGGCCTCCACAGCCAAAATTTAAAAACCGCAAGCCAAAAGTCGACAACTTTGAAGGGAATCAGCTTTTTCTGTAAACAATAAAATAGATATCCCTTCCACGAATATTATAAAAGATAATCTCTTATACATTATTCGTGAAATATTTTTTTGTTTTTTTTATTTTTCAAAAAGTTTATTGAGTTCAAAGTTTTTGCAGGTTTAAGACCAGATGCACCATGGATTTTAGATAATGTTGACTATATTTCATTTCATTTTATTTTTTTCTTTCCTTGATGGTTATTTATAAGTTGCTTGGTTGATGTATTCTGGTTTTCCCCCTTTTTTTCCCTTTGCTGTGTAGTAACTTAGCTATTTTGTGACTTAATAAAATTTAGCTACCAGTAAAATTTGCAGGTCTAGAATAGGGCTTATAATCGGGTATTTCAAATTTTAGTTTTGGAAGAGAGATTCCAATACCCTGGAGAAAATAACCGACCCGTAAGTGAATATCCCACCGACTTTTTTTAAAATAAATAAATAAAAGGTCGCTATTGGCCATTTCCACCTTTCAACGGCAGAATCCTGGTTCTTTTCGGGTCTTTCAGGGTCAATTTTCCAGAGTGTAACTCTACTTGGAATTAATAAAATATTTAAATATATATGTCAACTACGAGTCGATTATACTCAAGGAGAAAATATCGAAGGGAATACTCTAGTAAAAAGATAAACGTTTTAATATGTAGTAGGGTAGTTTTTTATAACTAACCCAGTCTGTGTAGTAAAAAAGGCATACTTCCTATTCAAATGCTAGAGACCAAGCTTAAGAGGTAAAAACTAAATCTAATACCAAGTGTTTAAATCACCACTTTGGATTTGTGAAATAATCAATACTCTAATTCATAAATATACTGAAAAAAAATCGTAAATGATAATATCTCCGTATAACATTCATACTTCGGGAATTAAGAGAAGCGAATGAGGAAAAGAGTGAAAGTAGAAGCATTCGAACGTGTGTTTATAGTTTAAATTTGAGAGATTTATCATAAAATTCGGAAAAAATAGCCTAGAGATGAAAGATTGAGAATAGATAAAGTAACGTTGGATATTAAGTATCGAATAATTATATACAATTATAAATCGACAACTATAACACATAGATAAAAAATATAGTTGTGTTCGGAAACTTGATAAATATAAGGAAACGCCAATGCAATTACTACACTAGATTTAACTATCTGTAAGATCCTTAAAATTTTAAAGATTTTTTTTAAGAAAAAAATATTAACATTTTAATTGATTTCTACTCTACACGGTGTTTTTAGAAGTAAAATTATCACCAATATGATTAACCCCTCTCTCTCTCTCTCTCTCTCTCTCTCTCAAAATTCAAATCCGTATTTAGAAAATACATAAAATTTAAAATTTAAAGCTTTTTTTATAAGTATAAATAATAATTTAATAAATGGAGTACCCAAACTTATAGAATATGTCACCCAGAAGTAAATTTCATTCAAATACTAATATGAATAAATCTATAATTGCGTAGTAGCGTATACAAATAGTAAATAAATTCAAAATAAGGATGTACGTTATTTTCATTTCTTCTATATAGTACATATTTGAAATGTATTTAGACGTACATCCAAATAATTACTAGAAGTTTACCTCCATTGTCAATGTTTTTCAACATGCTATGATTTGTCTTTTACATGTATATAATTAAGAATAAATATAAAAAATACTTAGATACAAATTTTGATAGAGAGCTAACTCTTTGCTATAAAAATACGATAAAGTGTATTATTAAGGCTAGTCCTCAGCCAGTTGATCTGTAACTTTTCACTATAGTTGAGTAATATTATGGTTTTAAGCGTTTCAAAAAAAAAAAAAAAAAAAA
>VCJA01003507.1:38841-50829 GCA_024139275.1 Backusella macrospora
AAGTTTTTTTTCTAACAATTCAAGCGAGGGGTTTTTATATTCGTTGATATCTCTTAAAATAGTAATAAGTTTTCTTTAAAGTCATTCCTTTAACTCCACGTTTTGTTGTTCCCCCTGGCTTTACTTATCTGTTTCATGATTCTCCTATAATGAGTTATCTTTTCATTCCACAATAAAAAGGAAGTAGTGCACGCGTCTTTCTCTCTCTCTTTTTCTTTTTTTACTGCGAGTTATTGACTGGATGACCTTGATGACTTGCAGTTCCCACGTGAAACACTGTTTATTGGTTACACTATTTTGGGATGAGCTAGTGGCGTATTTTGGTGATGACTTCCCCTATTTTACCATTATCAATAAAGTGTCCCACTGACCCAGAGATCAACCCTTTGCATAAATATACACAAATATGTATATATTGGCTAAAAGTTCGCTTTATTATTATCGAATTTGCTGTATTTGAGCATATTGGAGGAAAGTATTTATTTTTTATTTATTTCATAGTCAAATAAAAAGGGAATATGTATATATATAACAAAAGAATGGAAATTAGCAATGATATTAATAAAGAATGTGTATCATAACAAGTTTTATATAAGAGTAGCTAACCTATATAAAACATAGGACAGATTGTTAGATAATACATCATGTTAATATTATTAGCTGACAATAAGAGGGCATGTTCGTTGCAGTTCTTGCTTGTATTGGTAATTTTTTTTGAAAATAGTATCACTAATTCTTTGGGTGATTTTTTACTTCAGCGTCTCAGGTTGATTAGATCCTTTAATTTTTTTTTGTACTGGCCGTATAATGGCAGCAAATCTTCACAACAACTGATATAGCTACGGATATTAGACATATATCTGGGCATAGCTATCGAGCAAACTTCAAGCATATTATATAATCCAACAGACACGTAAGATATATGGTGACTTTCAAACCTATATAAAACGTGGTAATTGAGTTACGACATGTATAAAAAAGGGCAGAATATGAACCTACCAACAACATGAATACCAAGGATTTCATCATACAAGCTGTTGTCAATTGACTGTTTTGACAAATGATCAATTGTTATTAAATCTAATAAAGTCTCAAATATATCATTTGACTGATCCTCGCTTTTGGCTTCCTCAATAATCATCGGTTCACATCAGTTGATGTTCTCTATGGATTTTGAAGTAAAATCAAGCTTCTTGTTTGACTGATTAACAACTTGAACGTCAGGTCTACAAACACGATTTAGTAATCAGTATTTGTCACATCCATTTAGCCTTCCACTTGCTTAAGTGCTACTTTATCACACAAATTGGACAAAATGATTTTCTTTATTTCTGTAATGACCGGTTAGAAAGCCTGGCTTCGAAGTAAAATCATTGCAAAAATGATATTATAGTGGTAATTTTTCATTTATATAAGAAAATTTGAAGGAGTAGTCAATTCCATCTCGAGAAGTAGATGGTCATTTTTTTTTAGCATAAAAAAACGCTGTACCATGACTGAGATTGATTAGTTGTTCATTTAGTTTCCTTTTTAGTTTGCCAATATACTACGTGGCTTCATACATTTCATTTTTCCATGACTGAAATTGATTAAATTGTTCATCAACACTTAGCACCCTCTGTTTTTTGTCATGGGTTTTGCACAGTATTTGAAAGGTTTCTTCTACTAAATTATGTCCAGTGAAATTGCTTATCAGCGCTAGGGTCCTCACATAAAGGGCGAAATATGCCACTGATATACGCGCCACAAAGGTTTCGTTCTTTGATATCGTCACTAAATTACGTTTTGGAATTCGTTCAACCTTGACGGAGAAAAGGCATTAGATAGTAAAATAATTTTATGGTTTAAAGACTTAAAACTTTCTGATTCCTAAAAAAACATTGTCTTCTGGAGAATCACCTTTATTAGAAGTCAAATTAGCAATACGCGTTAGAGTTTCTCGTGTCTTAATTTTTTAATCATAGCAGTCCTACAATATAAAAAGCGATATTAACTATGTTTTAAAGAAAAAAATGGATTCAATAACTAACTATAGCGATGTTCTTCAGTTTTCTCTCAGTATGCATATTCAACATGTCTCGCTTAATGTTAAATTTAGATTTTATATAATTAGATAACCCTTTTATCAGCGGCAATCCGAAAATGTTCTGTATATCTTGTGTGATATTTATGAGCTTATTAGAATGTGCATAAAATAAAATAAGAAATGAGACTCTTTTAGCCCTTTTATTAAAGTGGGGAGAGGAACTCATCTATAGATTGTTATATAAGAAATCTGAGTTGTAAAAATGTTGCGTAATGGAGACTGATACATTAAGTTGATAAATGACCACTTCTTGGCGATTTTGATCCTTTTTAATAAACATAGAAACATCTTTAGAGGACTGATGATAATTGTTTATATTCTATTGACAGCTTAATAAACTATTTTTCTTTCTCTTATACAACTAAATAGTCCATGAATTTTATTATACACGTGGCCAAAATAATAATACCTGTAAGTTTTATAAGATATGTTGAAGAAGATCGAACTGTGGTGAAGGACAAGTCCCGTGCTCGTCCTACCTAGTATATTTTATAAAATTTAAGATTGTTCTTAATAAATAAAAAACAGTTCTCTTTTGGCTGATAAATACTCTGTTACCTATTATACTGAATTCGAGTGATATAACGAGATATCAAATTGCAAATAAATTTTAGAAACATAACTACTAGTCTACTGCGAGCTAACATCCCATACTATTTTATAAACTTCCATTTGTTATTTCTATAATCTCTAATTTCTCATTTATATCAACATCATCTTCTCTGTTATTAGACAAACCTACATAATCTAGAATTTGGCCTAATAATTATAAAGATCCAAAAATCTCAATCACTCAATATTACAGAACTAAAAATTAATCTAAAAAAAACCCTTATTCCGCGACATTGAAGATTTAATATGCCAATCATTTTCAATGTACAGACCTTTAGCTATACAATACCTGAACGATTTTATATAGAGAATTTATCGGAAAAAAAACAAATAAAAACTATCGTGTGAAAATGCATGCCGATATTAAGAAATAATTGAAATACTTTTAAGCGTCAACAATAATTATTCAATTGGGTTCAATTCTGCTCGACTCTGATCAATTCGATTCGTTTGGCATGAATGACCAGTCATACCATATCTTTCAATCAATCAACCAATCAAACTACTTTTAATTATAAATCAATTATACATAGTAGTATATTATCTTCTATACATATATATATTTATTTAAAAAATAAAAAGAATACAATACACTCTAGGAAATGTGGCAGATTTTTTGCGGGCTTTGGGGCTATGGACCAATAGGCCTTCTGGATTTTGAAAAAAACCAGCCGGAATCCTGCCGCATTTCCTAAAGTGATATATCTCTGTTATATTATAAAATGCCCCACTCAGAGATGGAAGCTTCTTCTGTCTTGCGTGATATCATTATCCATATACATTTCTGGCCAATAAAATATCATGAAAACCGCTTCCTTGACAATCAGTCTAATTAGCACGAGATCCAGCGCCCAGCCTACTCTCCGATAGTGGGCTCTACCTTTGTAAATTATCATGAAGCATAATATTGTAACATACGATATGCAAAAAGATATACGATAATAGTATTGGATACTAATTAGATAGCTATATACAAGATGTGTAAGTTACATATATAGAAATATAGTAAACTCAGATGTTTTACCCTGCTTGTAATCGCTGGATTATTAATATATAAATAAATATAATTTTAAACCACAAGAAAGCAGGGAAAAATCCTCTTGACGTCAATGTATGGGCACCAATAATATAAAAAATCTTGATTTGAAGACACAGAGTGCTATCACGCGCATACATTACGATTCAATGCCACCGTCAGAGATGAAGTAGTAGAGGTGTGTAGTAGTAGGTCCACGAGACGGACCCATTAATCAGATTTCCAAAACCAAAGAGGATATGATGCCTTAAAAAACCTCAGTGAGGAAAAAGCCAGCCATAAATGGTTACCATACTGTTCTAAAAATAACTCCCCAGGATACAATACAGCGATCAATCCTCGATATACACAAACTAATATATCTACAAGATGAAAAGAAAAAAAAAGTCAAAATGAAAATATAAATATTATAATAAAGAACCATTATCACTATAAACTTTATATATTACAGATCTGATATAGCATAGACAAACTTGGAGAGATATGAAACAAATGTAGTCTTCCTAAACATCAAAGCTGGTATAGGAGAAAAGGATTAATATCGCCAATATTTATAGTAAGAAAATATTATGGCCTTAAAACTGATATTAAACAATAAGTAGCTATACGTGTTAAAGAGTCATCAAGTACTTTCAAAATAGATAAACCAGATCGTTTACAGTAGCTTGATATATAAAATTACCATACGATATTGCTTGTTTTGGCGTGAGCCCCTTAAAAAAAAAACAGAGAATATCAGAAAAAAAAGTGAGGAACTCAAATAATGAAAAGTAAATATACTTACAGGTACTAATATTAAAAGTCTAGCTTTTATATATCCAATATAAAATTCATCAAAGTTTTCAACAACATGATTTGTGAAGTTCGTAGCATATGCCACATCTGTTGAAGCCAGTATTCCTTTAAATCCAAGCGATTTACCGGAAAATGTAGACTGGGGTTTTTGGCATCTTGCTAGTGGGTACTCTTGTATAAAGTTTGTAAAGGCTTCATTGATATATTCACGATTATCTTAGCTAAAAACAGTCTTATTTGTAAAAGTTTCACCAAGTAATAATCGGAAGATACTATACAAGAAATGCTGAGAAAACAAAGAAGAGGGGATCAGCATCCTATTAGTACAGCGGTAAGTCAGGAAATATGTTAAGAACATATGCGCTTTGATTACTAGCTCTTTGTTAAAGTCTACAACTATAGTTACACCTGTAATAAACTGATGTTTATCAATATCGGTCATGTTTTGTAGCAATCCAAATCGACCATGCTTGATTATTTTAGTTCTTAGGGATAGACCATCCTAGTCTTCTTTAACTTCCTGTCGTTTTTATTTTTTATTATTAGGACACAGAGAACTTGAACTTCTTGAATGATATTTTGTGGTCTCAGAGCGAATTGGGTCGTTAATAGTAGCTTTTAGGCAAGTAGGACGATGCTTTTTCGACTGATCTCTTTTATCATAAGCATATTCAGATGCACCCTGGCGAGCTACTTGTTTACTCTCCTTTTCATCAGCTCTTTGTTTTTGTTTTGTTGTATATATAATTTTTCCTTTCTTTTGTCGTTTAGTAGCTGAATACAAAATAAAATAAAACAAAAAAGGATATTTTTCCTCTCTGATATAAATTAGTAAGACACCTACACGGATCATCGTCATATTCAGTTTCCTGCTCTTCTTCCTGTTGTAGTCGTAGCTGCTATTGTTTCGCCTCTTTTTTTTATCTTTAATGAAATTTTTAATAGTATATACCATAATGTTATAATATGAAAAAGATAATGGAAAAAAAAAAGAAAATAAATGTTATGTATTTATATTCAAAGCTCCCAATTGGAAGTTCCCCTTGTAACATACAAAGAAAATCCGTAATGTTGTAACAGCAAATAATAGCTTCATGCATAAAGAAAATCCGTACTACGTTTATAACAATAAAAACGATACATCAAATAGATGTATACCCACAGAGCACTTAATTGATAGTTTAAATGCTCGCATATAAAACGCCGAAAAAAACGGTATTGTGATATTTACCATATATCATTAGTATTGCACCAGTTTATGTCTTTCAATTCAGCGTTCTATATAAATAACTATTACCTATTTATCATGGGCTCCTCTACCCATCTTTAATAAAAGAGTCTCATTTATTGTTACATCATCTCATTATTTTCTTGTTTGTTCATAAGATCATCCCTAACGGTGACAGCTATTCCGTAAATAGCTGATCCAACCACCCCTAACAGCGTCAGAGATATGGATCAGCTAATTTTTTAAAAAAAAAATTGTCGTCCACGATCACAGGATTTAGAAATTCCAGATTGTTTAATTTTAAAAAATTCTTCTTTTTCAATATTAACGTTACTTTGTATTTAAATACTTTATAGCATGACTTCTAAATTCCAACCTGAAACATCCACCTTCCAACAACTTGCCACTACTGTTAATATCATTACTCGGACTTCTATTAAAAATGCTAAAAATCAAGTAAGTGAAAAACATTGTTCATTATTTTTCCGAAATGTATGTTTATTGAATCGTAGAATTACACATATTGCTGATTCCATTAGGAATACTCACGAATTACTGAGTCGCAGGTTGAATTTTTTGTAAAATAGATGATCCAATGTTTCCCCTTCAATGGCCTCAAGAAAATCAGCCTTCTATTTTTGGTACTTTGAACATCCCATTAGAGACTCTGATGAATTAATCTTATGAAGAATGGACTGTTGTTTATGAAGCTATTCAAACCAAAATAGCTCGCCTTCGCTCAACACGCCAACATATGAACCATGTAGTTGCTTCCTCCACAAGTCCACTTCTGGAACCTATGGATATAGATATTGATATGGATGCTCCATCACCTGCACCAAGTATTGATACTATAGGAAGTCTTTGCCTATCAAGATTGTTAGTTCTAAATACAGCCAGAAGAGAAGATTTTTCTGTAGCTACAGTGTCATTGTCCAGGTACCCCCATCTGTTTCTCCCTATACTTTTCAGGATTTTAAATGCACTGAAATCTTGGAACACATGAAGATCAAGAATTCCCGCCAGCTCCGCAATCTGAAGCCAATAGAAACTGGGTATATCATAATCTCTCAAAGTTACCAGAAGGGCCAACACTATCACACCAACGTCGATCAGGTTTGGCTAATATCATTACAAAAACCACCAATAATCAGGCTGTATTTGATCGAGATTACCATCTAGTTTTAGTCAAGATACAATTCAGTTTATACAAAATGTAGTTGAAGAAACACAAAGTAAGATTCAGCAAGGTACTTTCATGCCTCCTACTTACCTTATAAGACAATAAAATAGGTTATTTACAACTGCTTCAGTACCTGCTTTAGCTCGTAAATATATCAAAATTGATTACAACTCTCTAAGAACTATTCTGTTATTTTGTAATCTTGGTCAATATTATTCCTCAAGCTCAGTAGCTATTTTACCTGATGGCCAACATCCCAATTTTAATATAATTAACTTTGGCAAATTAAAAGGGTATATGCATACAAAAAAAAACATTTAAAAGATAAGACAACATACTAACTAATTTTATTTTATTTTATTTGCATTATTTATTGACATAGTCACGGTGTTTTTAACAACAACTTTTTAACAGATGGTTTTACTACTTCTTTTTCGTTTTTGAAAGCTGTTCCACAAAATGTCTTGCCTGAACTTATCATGAAAGGTTTCTCTACTGAAGAGTTGGAGCACTGCCAAATCTGGGGGGTTGATCCTGAGGTTTCTGATATTTTTGGAGCTATTGATGATATTGATAGAGCAATATATCATGGCCCGACTTCTTTGGTTAATAATCGTCACCATATCTGAAAATTTTCTTCTGTGGAATACTTTGTCAAAGCAGAATTCAAAAAACAAATAAGCGTATTCTCGACTGGAAACAGCAGACCAGTATTGACGTATTAGATAGGCTACAAACCCTTTTTACTTTCTATGGAACGGACTTTCGTGAATTGCGCGTTTTAAACTATAGAGGTTGCCAAAAGGTTGATAATGAAATGGTAAATATTTTTCTTAATGGAGGGAAAAAACACAACCCTGATCTTAGCCACCCACCTAGTGTAGACGTAATAAAATCTCGTTCATGCCCTGACGGAACAATGAAAAGAAAATAAATGAAAAACCCAGAGTGTTACCAAATAATGAGTCGCCTTTTGTTCAAAAATTGTATGTCATTTTTATATCTTGCTAGAAAGAGAAACAGAGTAATACTTACTTTTATATATTATTTAATTAGTGATAAATGGAAAAGGCTTCCTCTTGTATCACCACCAGAAGCCAGGTTACCTATTGTATGCGTAGGAAATGATAATTTAGGACGAAGAACGTTTAGAAGATAGCCTCATAGTCTGGCCGGGAGATTTCGTAAACTGTTAAAGAAGGCTGAAAACCAGGGTTGTCTTTTCACTATTTCCGTCAATGAAAATTACACTAGCGGTCATAAATCGTTGAATAACCTGAAACTAGAAGAAAATGCATCGTCAAACTTGTATACTGTTCAAGCATGCAACAGCTATGACAGCGCGATATTAGTGCAGCAAGAAATATCCATGCTTTAGTCATGCTGTAATTACAAAGTGGTAACCGGCCTTCCATTTTTTCACAATCCTGGTAATAAAAACTCGCGACGTTTAAGGTTTTTTTTTAAAGCCTTAACAGCACATCAAAACCAAAGGGTTCCTAATACTATTACCAATAGTATGATGTTGAGGTATATCAAAAGTAGTTCGAATATAAAATTCAAAAGGTCAAACATACAGTTCAGAAACACTACTGTACTCATCTCAGTCAACCTTTTTTTTTATCTATTTTTTTTAAAGAACAAAATACTTACTTGGCACTCAAGAGGCGGTGCGCATAATGATTGGTATGAAATCGAGCCTCAAAACTCTCGTAGTTTCAGAGGTCTTCCTCTTCCTCGTGTATCTCTGAGCAGCCAACACATGAATATAATCTACTTGGTATGTTAATTCGTATTAAATTGGCTTTTTTTGTTTTTTATCTTGGCTATTCATTTGGTTCGTTTAGATCAACCATCATAAGGGAAAAAAATAAATAGAAATAGGGAATTTTAGGTATGAGTTTGAATTCCATAACAGAAACGAAACCTTAATTTATTTTTGGACAAAAACAATGGTCGTGTACTTCACCCTTTTTTTTTCTTTTTTTCTTTCACTCTTTTTTACAGTGTTTGTTTGATTTCTCTATTTTTTTTCTATTCTCTTCTTCTTCTTCTTCTTCTTCTTCTTCTTCTTCTTCTTCTTCTCTTTCTTCTTCTCTTTCTTCTTCTTCTTCTTCTTCTTTCTTTATGATGCATTCCTGGCGAAGACAAAGTGACCCCAATACCTGGAAGACAGATGTCATTTCAACACCGATTAAAAGCTCACATTCATATTCAGAAGTTGTTGTTACTAGCACAATCCACAAAGATTATGACCCAGAAACAGGCAACAAAGTGATTAACAATTACATGATAATTAAAGAGATTGGAAGGGGAGTACATGGAAAAGTCAAGCTAGCAATGGACCTGACAACAAATGAGCTTGTGGTATTTATTTATTTGTTTACTATCAATATACCTTCTTCCACATGTTTAAACTCAGTATAGCTCAATCTTAATGTTTTAGGCTATAAAAATAGTAGATAAGAAAAATAGAAGGCGACAAATGGGCTACAGTTTATTAAGGGGTAATTCTCAACTTCAAAATGGAGAACCCATTGCAGAAGAGAATGAACAAAAGATACGTCGAGAGATTGCTATATTAAAAAAGTGCTCACATCCAAATGTTGTACGGTTATATGAGGTGATTGATGATCCAACAAGTCGTAAAATATACATGGGTAAAAAAAAAAAGAAAAAAAAAAGAAACCATTTTTTTTTTATTTAATTTGCACGTGTTTATATTTATTTTATTTTATAAATAGCATTAGAATATACCGAGAGTGGTGAGATCGAATGGAGGGACCAAAGTGATCTTCCTATAATATCAATCAATGATGCCAGAGCTATATTTCGTGATATTGTGTGTGGTCTTGATTATCGTATGTTGTTCTTGTTATTATTATATTGTTCTCTACTTACTATCATTACCATTTTTATCATTGCCACTATCAACTGTTATTATTTGTTTAGTGCATTATCAAGGTATTATTCACAGAGATATTAAACCCGCTAATCTTTTGCTCTCACGAGATCGTGTTGCAAAGATATCGGATTTCGGTGTTTCCTATTATAATGAACTGTTAGCAGTCGATGCACCCAGCCAGCCCTCAGATGAAACAATGGCACGGATAGATAAAGAATTGGCAGAGACGGCAGGTACTCCCGCTTTCTTTGCACCTGAATTGTGTTGTGCAGGTGATTTACCTACTACTACCACAATCGCTACTGCTGTTCAATCCGATACAAACGAAAAACACACTCAAAGACGTCCTCGTATATCAAAGGCAATTGATATATGGGCATTGGGTGTCACACTCTATTGTTTTATTTTTGGAAGATGCCCTTTTATTGCAGCAACAGAATTTGAATTGTTTGATACAATACCAATACAACCTTTGGCTTTTCCTAAAAAAGAAGATGTAGGCTTTGAAATCGAAGATGATGCAAAAGATTTACTTGATCGACTATTAACAAAGAATCCGGATGAACGAATAACACTTGAACAAGTAAAGGTATGGAAAGAAAAAAGGGGGAAGAATGATAATGATAAAAATAGTGATTCTGAATTAAGTTGTTTGTTATTTCTATTAAAAATATGCAAAACAGAATCATCCTTGGGTGACAGCTGATCTAAATAATCCGAATGATTGGATCAACGAAACAAATCCGCATATTTATTTAATACCCAAATTAAAGGATGCTCATTCAAATGAAGAAACAACAATGATGGTAATTAAAGAAAAAAGAAAAAGAAAAGAGTGTATCAATAAACTGTCAAGAGTGATATATCAACTCATATATTTATATTTCTTATTTAGGATCGCTTACGTCGATCAATTAATAAATTATCGCTTTCATTTGGTGGACTAGGAAGACGTCAATCAAAATCACAAATCAACACGCGAGAACAGACACGACCTTTATCATATCAGCTTCCTCCTCCACCTTCGACACCTACAACATGTACATCATATATTCCCCCATTTTCTCCCCCTCCGTTGATGAGTAAGCAACCATCCTATTCAACTTCTTTATTACCGCATACCACAAGCTCTGTGACACCCACTGTCTCATTGTCGACAGGTCATACACTTGTATTAAACTCTGGATTATCGAGTAGCATTATACCACCACCACCACCTTCTTCTTTACATCAAAATCAACCGTTACATCCAATTTCGTCTTATCTATCAGACGATGCATCTTCTTTAGATGAATACGATGATGATAAAGACAGTTATCGTCCTACACATACTAGACCTGGATTAAGTAGACGTGTATCGTCAGCATCTTCTTCTTCTGGTATAGGCCTAACATTTGGTCGATACCGTGGTGGCATGACACCCTTAGAACCTAAAAAATAGATTTTAGAGTGACGAAAAAAAATTATTTTTCTTTCTCTCTTCTTTTCTTTTATTGCTTTTATTGCCTTTTTTTAAAAAAAATTACTTCTTATCGTCTTTATTTTTATTTATATCTTTTATTGATATCTAATATTTTGTGGATTGAAAGAAGATAAATGATGCAACACTTTCTCTCTCTCTTTTTTACTTTTACTTTTTCTTAATTCTCTTTTTCACGGAAAAGAAAACACACATACTGTATTTTTCAAATTATTGAGAAAAAGTGAACATATAACGAGAAGAACTGTAGGAGGATATAATTGGACAAGAAGGGCTAATCCTGTGATATTCTTAAGCGAATAAAAAATAAGTACTTTTACATGCTCTTATGGATCCACAGTACAAAATTTAATCGTCATATTTAAACACAACCATCCACTTGAGTTAATCATTGCTAGATATAGAAATTGTGCAGAGTTATATTCAAACAGTTTCTCCCTCATTTTTTTCATTTTTCTCGTGAAATAATAATTATATACTAACATTTTTAGTACTATTCAATAGAAAAAAATTGCTGGATTTTATAAAATGTAGCTTTTATTTCTATTGATAATCTATACCTCATAAAAATGAAAATACAAAAAATTAGAAAATATAAAAACAGATCTCTTACGGGACACCTAAAAAATTTCTTAGGGGACGCCGGTAACCCGACCCATTGCT
>VCJA01003513.1:6565-22168 GCA_024139275.1 Backusella macrospora
CTCGGAGAAAAGATATCATGATAATCTTAATCACCGCCCATTTATTTTTTTTAACTCTCTAGATAACTCAGAAGTAAAGGGACAAAGCGCGGTTAGTGCTTTACCATATGATTATCTTATTATTGGTGTTGGTGCAACAAGTCAGACCTTTGGTATTAAAGGTGTAGAGGAATATGGTTGTTTCCTTAAAGAAGTTTGGGATGCTCAAAAAATCCGTACAAAGTTGATGGATTGTATCGAAACAGCTGCCTTTCCCAATCAAGACCCTGAAGAAATCGATAGACTTCTTCATATGGTCGTTGTAGGTGGTGGACCTACTGGCATCGAGTATGCTGCTGAACTTCACGATTTCTTAGTAGATGATTTAACTTCTTGGGTATGTTATTACTTTGAAAGTACAATGAAAAAAAAAAGTTCGGATCATCTAAATTATAGACTTTATCTGTTTACCAATAGTATCCTGAATTAGCAGGCAAGATCAAGATTACCTTGGTCGAGGCCCTTCCTAACGTATTACCCGCATTCTCCAAACAATTGATCGATTATACTGAAAGTACTTTCAAGGAGCAAAACATTACTATCCATACAAAGACAATGGTAAAGGAAGTTCGTGAAAAGGAGATATTGGTCAAAAGACCTGATGGCTCTGAAGATGCCATCCCTTACGGTCTTCTCGTCTGGGCCACTGGTAATACTACTCGTCCAGTCATTCGTGATCTAATGGATAAGTTCTCTGAAACACAAAAAGTCCGACGTGGTCTTGATGTTGACGATTGGTTGCGTCTTAAGGGGTCTGAAGACATCTATGCTCTCGGTGACGCTACTGCTACTCGCTACGCTCCAACTGCCCAAGTTGCTGCTCAACAGGGTAAATATTTAGCTCGTCTTTTCCATCAATTGGCTGTTCGTGATGAACTTGAGGCTGTACTTTATGAGAATACTTCTGAAGAAGAGAAGACTAAAAAAGAGCGTAAATTGAAGAAAGCAAGTGATATCAAACCCTTCCATTATTCTCATCAGGGTTCTCTTTGGTAAGTAAATTAAATCACCTTAAAAACAATTTTTAATTCAACTTTTTTTTTCTTCCTTTTTTTTTATTAGCTATGTTGGTTCTGATAAGGCAGTTGCTGATTTGCCATTTGGTCCTGGCAACTTAGCTACTGGTGGTGTTGGTAAGTTTAATACATAGAAAAGGTGGAAATAATAGACGTAGATACTGACATACATTAACAATTTAAGCTACCTTTGCTTTCTGGCGTTCCGCTTATATTTCAAATCTCTTCTCCACCCGTAACAGAGCATTGGTTATTACTGACTGGTTAAAGAAGACTTTCTTAGGTCGTGATATTTCAAGAGAATAAAAGTCTCTTTTTTTTATTATTACTTATATCTATTTATACATCTATTTATTTATAACCCTCTTTCTTTTAGACATATACATATGTATATACACTCGCTTAAATTATACATTACATATATATAAATAAAATATTTCTTAAACCAGCACATTGTTCCAGATTCCTTGTATGAATAGGAGAAGGGCAAAACGACCCTGTCACATGAAAATATTTTTGATTTCCAAAAAAAAGAGAAAGCGAGAAATGAAACACTGAAAAGTATTAATTTGTGCATTTATGAACTTATCGTTTGACAATTAAACAACTACATAAATATGTAAAATACTTCCCTTCAAAATGAACAATAATGAAAGACTTTAACTTTTATATTCTTTATCGATAAATAACATAACCTGATATTCTAGTTCTGAGAATCACATACTCGTATTATAAAATATATTCCTTCTGAAACATAATATATATTTTATATTAAAAGCAGAGTTTATTATATCCTCGTTTTTTTTTTGTTAATCAGTGATTTTACCCTGAAAAGATTGATTTTTTTCTTTATGAAAATAAAAAATGAGAAAGAAGCATAATTATACATAAAATAAATGCGCTGCTTTTTTTTATTTATTTATTTAAGTCGTTTTCTACTTGTAGTTTTACAAGGGGTAAATAAAGGTGAAGACAAAAAGTGACACTTTATGAAGATTTAATAGAATATTATTTTAGATTCTGATATGTTAGAAATTACTGGTCTTTTTTTCAAGAAAATAAACCTAATTGTAAAGTACATAATAAGATTTTTAAGAGTATTACTACTTTTTTTAACGGAATACCCTCTGCACAGCCTTTTTTTTTTTTTACTTCCAAAAATCACGGGGTACGAAATACGGACAAACGGAGACCAGGGGAAGAAATATGTGACATCTCCCCTTCTTTCCTCTCTGGAGACTGGAGTTACAAAAGCGATATGCAAAGATAATAACAAATGTCTATCGGAGACTGACTATTTAAATAATAATACTGACATAACAATAATAAAAAAAAAAGAGATATAAAAAGATGACATAAAAATTGTCTCCTCTTTCAGCTGTAATTATATAAAAACAAAAACACGTAATTATGTACCTGCCATTGGCTTTAACTTCACTTGCTAGCTTATTCATTGCTATTCATGCAATCCCTATTAAGCATGATAAAGTTCATAGAGAAATGGATATGGGTAGAGTTTATGAAACTCTAAATAAAAGAGGCGAATACGCTGAACGTGATCGAGGCCGTGATTCGATGAATTATGATCGCTATCATGATGACCGTTATGACGAGAGGGGATACAACCCTAGTTATTTCAGAGATCCATATGATTATAGAGACGCATATGATTACAGAGATTCATATGATTATAGAAGACCTGTAGTAGCTGCAAATAGTGGAGTGTATGCTCCACAGTATTACCCTCAGGCTAACCCTGGTAATGTTTATTCTGATGCTGATATACAAAATTACATTGCGGCGGCGGCAGCTGCAGCTGCTGCTGCTGCTGCTACCTCCTCCTCCTCCTCCTCCTCCACTCCCGCTGCTGTTCCTGCTACTGTTCCAGCTTCTCCAGTGATCGCCGCTCCAGCCTTTGGAACTGATAGTCTTGCTTATCAAGCGATGTTAGCAAGTACTGATCCTTCCGCACTGTTCAATAGTTACCAGGCAGCTGCGGTAAATGCTCAGCCTGCATCGACTATTACTTACCCTGGATTCATTGCGAGCCCAGAGATAGCTCCAAATCCCTTTAATGCTGAGACTGCTCCTCCTAGAGCCCAACCAGCTGCAATTACAACTCCAAAGCGATGGTAAATCCAAGGCACTATTTGCTTAAAAAAAAATACAATTTCATTAAGAGTAAAAGCTTGGTCTTTCTTTCTTTTTCTATTATATTTTGCTGTAAATAAAAAATAAACATTCTCTTTATTAATTACATATAATGTGAAAACACATAAATTATTTATATACTATTTGTTTATTTATTTATAAGGAATAGGGAGGAATTACATTAAGATTACATGATATTACAATTTTCCAAATCTTTCATATCAGGCATTCCTTCTGGGTTACCGAAATTCATACCAGGCGCAACACTATCTAAGATCTCTGCTGGTGGTTGACCCAAATCCTGCATTTGTGTCATTAAATCCATGATGACTTTTCCTTGTGCTTCATTTTTTTCATCAAAGTCAGGTGCATCGTACTTGGCAACAATCTTTTTACAGATGTCGAATTGTTGTTCATATTTGGCATATTCAGCCTTTTCTACCTTATCCTTGTTCTTTTCTAACCATTCAGGATATTTTTCAGATAATTCCTTCATGGGTTCATAGAGCATCTCCTTTGACATTAACTGGCTCATCATGCCTTCCAATACATTTTCAAAATCACCACTATCAGCTAATGATTCCATTTGCTTCATAAGTTCTGCCATAAAAGCATCTTCTGATTCTTCGGCAATAGAAGACTAAGTTGATCCGTTAGAATGCATTGTAAAGCTTCATTTCTTGTCCTTTCTTTTCTTTTCTTTTTATACTTACGTCAATCTCCTTTGAACTATCCTTGAGTTTATTCATAGTTTGTCCAATGGTTTCCTGGAAATTCTTTGCTTTTTTATCATCTTTTACTTCACGACTTGAACCAGCTGATTCATCAGTTTTGTCAAATGAAGTCCAAATGCTTTCAAAAGCCTTCTTCATCTCTTCATCCTCATCCATTTGACCCATCAATTGCTCCATGCCAGCAGCCAATTGCTTTGCAAAGTCTCCATTATCCAATTCCTCCTCAGGAGTATCCTCTTGACTAGCAGTCTTTTCAGTCGACTTTGTCTCGGGCTTTACCTCTGGTGCCTTACTAGCTGTAGGTAAGCTTGTCATATCATCAAGAACATCTAGTCATCCAGGAATCAGCATTTGGTTCTACCACTACCTTAATTTTTTCTCTTACCGTCTAACAAATCGTCATCAAAGTCAGAGTCAACATCTTGAACTTGAGTCTTTTGGGAAATATCTTTGGACATGTCTTATTATTATTATTATTATTGTTATTTAAGAGAGTTGGGAATTAAGGAACAAGCTGGGGGGGAGGTTTACTTAAGACGTTCCAAAAAATACACATAATTTTTTTCGGTGTTTAAAACCCTATTAGTATATGTAAGCACAAATTTAACTTTTTACACGTGAGATTCTCTTAAATTATCCCCAAACCAAGGCTGTATTCTTTCGATTTCAAACTTGAGGAAATACCATTTGTTGTAGCTCTTTTGGAGGAACTACAACAGCACGAAGTAGCAAATAGCTAGATTGGTGATTTGAAAAACCAGATGAACTCTTCATTGTATCAACTGGAAGAAATGATGTATACTGTGTTTTTCAAATTAATGAGAAGAGTTTTCAAATTAATGAGAAAATGTGAATATATAGTGAGAAAAGCTGCAGGAGGATATAATTGAGCAAGAGAGGGCCAGTACTATGATACTCTTAAGTAAATAATAAATAAATACTTTATATGCTCTTATGGATCCACAGTACAAAGCTTAATCGCCATATTTAAGTACAACCATACATTTGAGTTAATCATGTATATTGCTAGATATAAAAATGGCGCATAAAGTAACAAATGCATGACTCAAAACTAATCATAAACACCACCGCTTAAGAAGTTAGCTTGCAAATGTTCATACAGGATTATAAGGATCTCTTTAGAAACTTTCGACTGATGTTGTTGCATATTATAGTATCATACTTATTACTATTTATTTTTTCTGGTTCAATGTTTCTCTCTGGTTTTTTTTTGGCCTCCTTCTATTCACTATTTCCTCCTGCTTTTTTCTCATTAATTATTTTATATTTCTCAATATTTTGAATTAAACAGTAACAGTCAATCCTAGGATTAGTGCCTCGACAACTAGCAATTATCTGCTGGTCTGAAGGGATATTATTATGAGCAATCATATTTAAAACCCCTTTTCCTAGGTGAGTGTGTAGTCTTTGACATTTCGATAAAAAGAGCCTTAAACAACTTCTCACAATTTATATTTAGACTGCTGTGACTGATTGGCTCTATATTAACTTTACCTTTGAAGACAGCTGTGGTATACCACGTTGAACTTCTGGTAAAATATGGAAAGCTTTCATTTTCGAAATAGAATATTGAAAATAAATAAATAGCAAGGGATCCAACAGAGCACATCAAGAGGCTGCAGTATCTAATGGAAGAGCTATACTTGATTTTTTCCGTGCCGGTTTGTTTTGCCAATATTAATAGTTACAACCAAAGCAATTCTAGACGTTGGGTTATCACTTTTTAACTCTAAAGAAAAAAATAATAATAAACTGCATCAAGAGAACATTTTAACTACGTACAAATATTGAATGTCTTATCACAAAACTAGTTCCCTCAAGGCTGTTCTTTTTTTTTTAAGAAATAGTTGTTGATTTCAAGTAACTGCTTTTTTTATATTTGTCATTTAAATCGTTATTCATTCTATCTTAGAAGTTTCTCTCCTCGATTTTACAGCTTGCCTATCCAATATTTCAAATAATATTGTTACCAGTGGTCTCCTTGGAGTTAGGTTATTGTTCTTGTTGGTAGAAACTTCTCAATTTCACCATGACTTTGACATGCATCAAAATGAATTTTTTACCTAGTGGAAAGGCAGAGACGCCTCCATTATTTTTTTTTAGCTTTATTTCACGTTTGAGAATATTGTCTCTCATAAAATATTTGAGCTTTTCTTCGACATTCTCCTCCTGGTTACCGCAGCACCACCATACCTTATATAAGATAAAAATTAGAATTTATTTAACCTTATTGTTTTAAATTGAATTATTCGTGCATATGACCTTGAATTGTTTTTGCTTGGCTCTTTAAGTTTTAATAGTAGTTTGAAGAAGAGCTTCCTCGTTTTCTAAAATAGTTAATTGATTGCTGTAATGTCTCTCTGTACTTCTAACAAACAAACAATATTTGAAGTTCGTTATAGTCAACAGTGGTACGTTATTGCTTCGGATACATTTATAGATAAATTTGGCTTAGCAATAACAAAGTTACTAGACAATTTGAAGCAAATATATAATTTTATTATATTTACATTAAGATGGACAAAATTTCAGAAAGGCGCTCTAAAAATGCCACTACTTTTTTTTTTAATTAAAACTCACTGCTAAAGTTGCTCATAGTGTATGTTAATATTTGTCAGGATATTTTTGCTATCAACATTATATCGTTTTAATAGCAATGGTGCATATCAAGTTATCCATACCTTTTATTATTATTATTATTATTATTATTCATAACTTAAACTAAACAACCTCTTAAGTTATAACCAACTTGAATTGTAAACTCTTTCAGTTTATTGAACAACATAAATAGCTTAAAGTTCAATAGTTAAAGGGGTCAATTGATTAAAACGTCTTCGTCACAGCTCGAATATCATCATTTTAAGTTGCCAAGTCAAATAAAAAAATAAATTCCATACTGGAAATGAAACTGGTTGTGTGTTTATTTTTTCTTTTTAAGAGAATTTGTATCTCTAAATAAACTATTGCACGAAACGTGGTTAGAGTTGCTCTCGAGACTCATAGTACACAAGTATTTCGTATGAAAACTAATAGCTTTAAAACTGCGTATTTCCTCTTCAAATGACATAGCCCACAAGTTTAATACAGGTGTACTTGACCATTATAAGGACTCCTTTAGTATAATTCAAAGTGTTTCTTATTTCAAGATATAGAAAAAATAAAAATAGAATGGTAAATATTGAGTTTATAGTGTTCAAAGTAACTTTTCTCTAAGATATCTGTTTTTTTCTCTATATACAATATTCTATTTGCCGTCACGTGTCCGAATTTCTCAGCGGAACACGACTTCAATTTTAGGAAATAGTGGATATCTTCTTTTTTCTTTTACGCATGATGACAAGAACCTTTTTTAGTTTTGCATAATTCCCAGGTTTTGTGACGTTTGATTCACTTTTGCCACAACTTTAAGATATAAATAGGAGAGCTCTATCTCAAGTAGAAGTATTTTAATATCTTTTTTTTTCTTTTCATAAAAAATAATAATCAAGAAACAAACATGCCAAACTCCAAGATGAACGCTGAACATGCCCCTGCGCGTAAGTAAAATCAATATAGTGTTTGGTTTGGCCAAAATAAGAATAATCATATAATATAAATAATAGATATGGTCGGTGGTATGAGAAAGAAGAACCCCGATGCACGCCGCACTTCCTTGAAGGCTTCTGAGTAAGTAAGAAATAATATAAGGGGGAGGGACAAACTATAAGGACTAAAATAAATTGAATCTAACGCTGTATCCATAAAAAGTGAACATGAAGACAATGAAGAGTCTACTCTTTCGGAAGAACAAGAACATTTGAATGAAGAAATGGAACGTGCTCGTAGAAAGTCCCTCCAAGAGAAACAATCTCAAGACATGTTTGCTCACACAGCTTCTCGTCAACCTGATATTAGTCGAAATGCTGGCTCTAACGTGAAGCAACAGCATATTACTCAAAATACTCAGCCAAGATCCATGAACCACTAAGCCCTCTTTATCTCTTTATCATCTATTGACCACTGCCTTTTGTCTATAAAAAGATTTTCTCCTAAAAAATGCAAATAAATAAATAAAATAAAAAGATTGTAAATATAAGAACGCTCTTAATTGTGTTAAATGGAATTATATTCATTTTCAAATTTATGCCTCCTTTTTTTAAGAACAAAGAAGATCAAAGATCAGTTATTTTAATTGTCTCTCTTTCTTTAATCTAATACATACTTTACCGAGAATTTCGCCACCTTATGGATTTACTTGATGATGGTGTCGAACTACAATCTAACCAAATGGATGACGTAAATTCAATGTTCTCAAATAAAGAGTGTGGGAACGATCTGTGGATACGTAAACAAAAATCTGAAAGTGATATCACACTAAAGAATTTAGTGCTTATAAAAGAAGTTAGTATGTTTTTTTTCCAATTAAAAGTACATTTATCTTAGCTTATGCATTTGATGAAGTCCGAAATAGCAGCTTTGAAAGAAGTCATTACAAAGTGGCGAAATAGAGCACTTGACGCTCAAAACATGCATACACAAGCAAAGGCGTATTACGATGGTAAAATAAAAAAATAAGGTTATTCCGTTTGTGTAACACTTTAATATGTCAAATAGAGCAATTGGTTGTGTTGCAGACACAACATCAGAACGAAATTAATGCAATTAAAAAAGTACGGTCTAAAAATACGCTTGAGAAAAACAATGAGATCACAATTGGTAATGTAAAAAGCATGAAATATATTTGTATATAGATATTCTTCAGTTCATTTATTCATAACGGGTAGATTCCACAAAGAATACTTCGTCCTGCTCAACCAAGGTAAGCCTTTACTCCTAACTTCATTACTCCCTAAATAACTCTCTTTCTCTCTCTTTCTTTATCCAATCATAGGAAATCCAGTCAAAATCAATAGAGACACTTAATAATAGACGTGTAAGACGACAGTAATTTAAACCTTACATATTGAAACCAATTTATACACACTTTTTAGGTCAATAAACGTAACGTTGAGCATGAAGAACCCCAAAAACAAGAGATAGAAATTTACAGTTCCGATATGCAAACAACTCTCCCAAGACTAGAATCACCTCTATTGGGTCAAGCCAGAGTTTTGGGGCGCTTGGTGAAATCATTTCCAAAATTTATTCGAAATTCGACCAGAAGACCGAAAGAAAAATGTTCTATCAACCCAGCAATATTAGATTTGAAAACCCTTGGCTATAAACACAAATGCTATAATATTTCTAGCAAAACTGACATGAAGCAATCTTTAATATATCCACTTGGTTACAATGATGGCAATTCTATTATAGATCATTCTTCTTTAGATACTATTATTATACCTATTGTAGAAAAGCTTCCAAAAAACCTTTTGTTTGATAAAAACTTTGAGTAAATAAATAAATAAAAAGCGCACGTGATTTATAACTATGTGACGCTGTTTTTGTTGAATTTTCTATGTTGCTAAAAAAAATTTTATTGAACCTTCTCTTTTCTAATCAGTTCAGACAGTACCAACATGGTCGCTTAGTAAGTGTCCCATTAAAGTAGATTATAATAATATTAGTAAAGAGGGAGCATATAAAAGCTCCTTGTTGTGTT
Source organism: Backusella macrospora (assembly GCA_024139275.1). Lineage (NCBI taxonomy): Eukaryota > Fungi > Mucoromycota > Mucoromycetes > Mucorales > Backusellaceae > Backusella > Backusella macrospora. Next base: position 16,108 of record VCJA01003513.1, read on the forward strand.
TTTTCAAAAAAAAAGGCGTCATTTTGAAGTACTTTTTTGTCAGAATCATCATTTCGGGTGGCTTAAAATATCCCCTTTTTTTGACCAACATGCTAAAAGAGGTTTCTTATTAACATAAATGCAATGTAGCACCGTCCCCACTGCTAACGATATTCTCGTTCCCGAGACTCTCTTGAAGAAGCAAAAGGCTGATGCCAAGGCTGCTGAAACCCTCGCCGCTAAGAAGGCCGAGCTCCGCAAGGCAAGTCTTAACAAAATACAAAAATATGGCACCTCATAAACCAATTGAATCGTACTACCTACAACGAGCATTCGATTCTTTTGAGATCATAGTTTTAGTATTAATAGTTGGATAATGATATGCTGGAGCTACATTAACATATTTTATTTATTTGTTTATACAGGCCAAGATCGCAAAGAGACGCGATATCTTCAAGCGTGCTAAGAAGTACGATACTGAATACAAGGCCAACGAGAAGAACGAGATCCGTCTTCGTCGCCAAGCCAAGGCTTTGGGTAACTACTACGTTCCTGCCCAGGAGAAGCTCGTCTTTGTTGTCCGTATCCGTGGTATCAACAACATTGCCCCCAAGCCCCGCAAGGTCCTCCAACTTCTCCGTCTCTTGCAGATCAACAACGGTGTCTTTGTCCGTCTTAACAAGGCCACTTCTGAGATGCTTCAGTTAGTCCAGCCCTACGTCGCTTACGGTTACCCCAACTTGAAGACCATCCGTGAATTGGTCTACAAGCGTGGTTACGGTAAGGTCAACGGTAGCCGTATTCCTCTTTACGACAACTCTGTCATTGAGCAGGCTCTCGGTAAGTACAACATTGTCTGTGTTGAAGATCTTATCCACGAAATCGCCACTGTCGGTCCCCACTTCAAGGAAACATCCAACTTCCTCTGGCCCTTCAAGCTCTCCAACCCCAACAACATGTGGAGAGAGCGTAAGTTCCTCAACTATGTTGAAGGTGGTGATGCCGGTAACCGCGAGAACTTCATCAACAAGTTGGTTCAGTCCATGAACTAAGCTGAATAGTTTTGTTTGAACTTTTTATTAATTAAAAAAGAAAACATATCTTTCAATGTGAAGTGAATTATATTATAAAATAGTCTTGAGGGATTTTTTTTTTAAAAAAAATAATGTAGTGATTTTGATAAAGGTTGGAAACTTGAATATATTCGATCAGAGTCTCAATATTTATAAAGATACGTGTACCTTTTCAAACATAATCTATATTCTCTAAAACAATTACTGATTGGCTACATTTTGATATACTGTGTTTCCAAAAATTTTCAGATTATCAAGAAAACCATCAGGAGCAAACAAATATGCTTAAAGGGTTATCTCGTGATACTTCGACACAGATACGAATCGGTAAGGTATAATCGTTGTGTTTGTTAGAAATGACTTAAAATATAGTGTTTTATATAAATCACTTAAATCGACACTTAGAGACTGCTTAAAATAGTATAAACGAACGAGACATGGATTCTGAAAATAATACACAAGGGTGCTATGGAATTTGTCATTGAGCAGAAAAATAAGTGAAGTAACTCGTCGAATGTAGCATAACAAACACCAGTTATGGTCTTTGAAAAAAAAATTGTATTTTTTTGGACGAAGCAATGTTTAACCTGTGTATTAATCACACCAGAGAATGATAATAAAAAAAACTAGCAAAACAACAACTTCAAAGTCGCGAGGTAAAAATATCTGTCATAGGAATGGATCGTAGTAAAGGGGTGGTTACTTTATCTTTGCGAAAGTCGTCTACTTTAACCACGTCAAAGAAGAGAAATACCGATGAAACAACAGCGGATGTGTCCACTTGTGTAAGGGCAGGAATTGAGCATTTCCTTGAGTACTTGAATACCCTAACGAGTGTACTAGATTCGTGTAATCTTAAGGGTTATTATATTTTGATGGGTAATAACTCAATCTACATGTCCCAAGAAGTCCAAGATCTCATTGCAAGTAAGGGTTATCATTGTAGGAGTTTTCCTACTTATTCCCCATTTCTTAATCCAATCGAGGAGTTTTAGTCGAAAATAAAGTAGAGTATTAAAAGAAAACCTTTCGAGACTGGTGATGACTCGACACCAAGAATAATGAAGGCGTGCTCTAAGTTCACTCAAGAAGACATCCAAGGGTGAGTTAGTCACGTAATGTCGTACTTTACACGGTACTCAAACGAAGAGGTTTTATAAGTATCATGTATTTCAAATAAACTACTCATCCTAAAATGGCTAATTTTTATTAAATAACTTGAATTAAATACTTATACTAAATAAATGAGGAAAGAGAATAGTACAGAGAGTATAATTATTATAGACGAAGTGATTAGGGGTATATTAAGAGTAATATTGAATCAATGGCTATTATATCAGTAAGTAAAGCATTGTTTTATTCTTATTAAATTGAAGTATTTTTGATTGAAGGTAAAGAGTGTATAGCAGAAGAAAAAGGAAGAAAGTACGTGTAGCGTCTTTGCTAAAGATCTTCGAAGTTTATGATAAGTGTAATCCATTTAAATATTTGGATATATACTCTTTTTACTATTATTATTCACTAGGTTGGATAATATGAGGAGATTAAGCGCTTCTTAACCCATTTCACCTTTCATTAACCATTTTCTCATTAATTTGAAAAAGACAACACTCTATTATTTCCTTCGACCTATATCTTGGGATTAAGATTGATCGATTTTGAGATAATTCACCCGATTTGGACTGGCTGTCCAATTTTCATTGTGACTAACCGTTTAGCAAAAGCAGTAGATAAAAACACGAAGTTTATCTTGTCTTCTCTTTTTTTTTTTTCTTTTTTTTCTTCAATTTTAAACATGTCTCAGCAACAAAGTCTTGATCAGAAAGATACTGAATAATCAGCTGCAAACTTGTTTTTACAGATCATTCAACAGATAAAAGCACTTTCTAAAGATGTAAAAACACTCACTACAGAAATGAGAAATACTTCAATGCATCTTGAAACTTTAGAGAATAAAGTAACAGGCACTTCTATTCAGTTTCACCAAGAAGTAAATAGTGTACCAAAATCACCTGTTGACAATAAATCTTCTCATGAATTAATATTTGCCGACTTTCCGCAAGAAATTCGTATACCGCATTTCACAAGACAAGATTTAAGCACCAAAGCCTTGAGTGACATTGAAGGCAAAAAGCCTGGATCTTACTCCATAGCTTTGATGAAGAAATTTGGCGAAGATGCTTATTTAAAATGGAAATCGAATCTACAGCAAGTGCCAGAATACATTAAGCCTTTCATTAGGTTAGCGGTGACTGAAGTTGAGGCCGAAGCTACCAAAATTGTCAATAATACTTTGAAAGATAAACCCCAGTTAACCAAGGTTAAGTGGAGTGTCAGATCTATGACGGACGAGCGTGAGCGTATGGTTGAAGTCTTGGAGAATAAGGTAAGAGGTAATTTACCCCTTCATTGTTGTGTTGAGCACTGGGGAGCGAAGCTCATGCTTGGTAAAATTTGGTCCGATATAACCAAAACAACTCGTAGAGGTAAAATCATCTAATTTCCATGCTTAAAGCTGCTGAAGGTAACACTGATAATTTTTATAGAGCCAGAAACTGAGAACAATATTAAAGCCGAAAACATATCTACCTCTAGTAGTAAGTTTCCAAAAAAAAACAATCAATGTATGGTTATTTGGCTTAAACTTATTTCAATAGAAAGAAAACGAACTGAATGATACAAAGAAATAATAATAAAAAACGATGTAAGTGATTTAAATAAAGCTTAGCAGTATAAGCAACTGTGTATTTTATATAGATCCCTATCTTTATAACTAAACATTTTATTACGATTTTTTGGTTGGTTTTACTATAAGATCCTCAATCGAATTATGAATGCTACGACCAATTACCACGAGTATTCGTTGGTAATACTAACTGATATAGCATCGATATACAGGTCTATATTGGTGAACACTATATTCACCATCAGTAAAACTAACTAGCGATTACTATTGATAGAAAGGTGACTTATAGGGGACTAAAACCAGACTTATTTGGCCCAGCAACCCAATCGATCATGACTGTTTAAAGTACCCAATACTGACAATAATAATAAAATGGTGAAATATACTATTTGAAGCTTGAAAAAAAAAAGGTTATTGTGATAATATTCCTTAAATAATAGTGACCACTTGTGATATTTAAGCGTAAATAAGAAATAAAAAATGATCGTTTTTTTTTATTTGACTACTGCGAGAAACATTTTCAAATGATGCTACAGCGTATAAAATTTTATTTATTATATATAATAATATATATGTTTTGATATCATTTAAGATGGTGGATATCTTGGGTTAGTATTTATGGCGTGCTGACATTTTTTGTATATTAAAGGTGTTATACTTATCATAGCGTTATTAGCTGAGCAAGGTTGAGAGCAGCTATTTTCTCCTGGAATTCCTTCTAAGGGATAGCGTGTTTCGAACACTAACTTGAAATCGGAGATATCTGGCCAATGTGATCTCGCCAGCAGCTCCTGGACTGCTTTTCAAATTAAATTTTTCGAATCCAAAAAAATATAAATAGGGGGCCTTTTCGCTTTTATTGCAACTCATACTTACCTGGGTCGTGCGACTGGTATCCTGAAAGCCGGACGTACAGTGAGGCTGATTGTCATTGCACAGCGACGATCGGCTTTGCTGCGAACATCTACGGATGTCTCGAGGCCACAATTTTTGCTTGGGGGGAATGGGTGGTTCGCCACTTGTTCCCCTGCCTATTAAAAATAAAATGAAAAATGATTGCAACCTTATTAAAATTTACCATTTTAATATAACTATTAATCTATAAGCGCGTCTTAATGTTTTTCGGAGTTTGACGTTTTACTTAATTAGTATTCTATATAATTTTTTTTTTTGAAACTTTTAATTTATTATTCAATAAATATATTCTCTCAGACAGAAGAGCTATGCCATTTTCGCATGATTGGGTGTTTTAATATGAATGTTTTTTAATAATATTTTTAATAATATTTTATTTTCACTTTGTTTTTATCCTTCTCGTTTAATAAAAATTACAGGTTTTGCCAGAGATGTACAACTAAACGGCTTTTCTTTCCCGGTGAACCTGTTTTTTTTTTGTATTCAAATGAGCATTTATAAATTAAAGAACCGAATAGTTTTCAGAAATAAAAACTGATGTTCGGAGTGGAGTAATCGCGATGCTGCGACTGTAGACCATTGCTCTTGTTGATAGTGGTAGTGACATCGCCACATAGTGACAAGGACGGAACTAGATGAGGTTACTATGCGTTTGTCGAGAGTTTGCTTTATGGTGAACCTGTTCAACAATACCCCAAAAGCATGTATCTAAAAATATAACGATTTCAAGGATGCCGTGTTATCTTTCTGTACCGCAAGACAGTTGGGATGTATTGGTGGTTACGAACTTTACCTATACTCCGTGTGCTACGCGTGATAAGAGCATAATTTTTCTTGGAAGACTCCAAAACATAAATAGATCATCGCTTTTGCGCATTTGTATTTGTTGTTAAATAAAGAGGGTACTTTATCATGTGAATCACCGATGGCAATGATAAATGGTGTCATGTTTGATCATTCTAACTCATTTTCCTTTGATTTTTAACTGTCTCTCTCTTTCTTTTTTTACGGAATTCTTACCAATAGCGGTATCTGAATGTCAGTTCCCCCTCCATTCCCCTTTTTATGTACTACGCTGACCTAGTCTAGTCTGCACTATATGTTTGGATCGCCTCCTGAAAACTTTCATGCTACCATATGTCAGTTTTTTTTTAGCATATCGTTTTGTTGTTGTTTTTATCGTGTAAATGCTATTCTAAAAAAAGTACAAGAAAAACAAACATTTTTTGAGGGCGATCTCATCAATGAGGCTAACTTTATTCTGCACGTGTTGAATGGATTGGTATCCTTTTTTCTTAAAATTTTGAAATGAAATGTACCAGATCCATTGCGCTAATCGGGGCCTGTTGGATCCATCTTCAAAAAAAAAAAGAAAGGCGTTTTTTTTTTTTTTTTTTTTAAAAAAAAG
>VCJA01003513.1:26831-37368 GCA_024139275.1 Backusella macrospora
TTAAGTCTTCAATTGTAATACAAGTCAGGTTCATAACATGTTCTAAACCGAGTTAATGGCTGTTTCACGTTATCTCTATGTTTTTGTAGTTGATACAAAAATCATGTGTGATCATTACTACACGAATTTTAAATTTTGATAGCTCACCTGGTACTGGCTTTTCAAAGTAATTGGTCTACCTTTTCACTACAATACTCCATATATACAGACATTTGTGTCAGAAAATGGCTTGAAATTTGGGCCGAAATTTGATGCTTTTGCCAAGCATAGTAAATATTTAAAAATGCCACTTGAGACCGCTCACGTAACTTCATTTTACAGAAAATATTTTCAGCTGTATAACTTCCTTAATTTAGAGAATATCATATAACTTCTTTTTTGTATAATCGCAACATTTATATAATGTTGACCTTCAGTGTGAGTTTTTTCAAGTGCGAACAAAGAAGGTATACAAAGTATAATATTTAATTGATTTCATAAATATTTCTAAAAAAAGAGCTTTGGGGTGAGCATTGATATAAGTGCTTTGTTTTGAAGAGATGCTTTAAGTATATATCAAAAAACTTCTACCACTTTTCATTATATGATTACATTCATATCTATATATAAATATATTTAACACACAGAACACCAAATTTTTTTTATCGCTTTTATTTATTATTAATAATTGATTAATTGATTACAGGTATATTTAGCTAGCTGCAGGCTTTTCTTTGCGTCTTGCAATTCGTCGATTTGTATAGTTATTATTGCTTTTTCTGGCAATTTCATGAATGTTTGCTGGTACAGGTCTCATTTTGACCTCAAGCTGGTTTCCATTATGATCTACTGCAATATATTTGTCGCCATCCTTGTATCCAGCATTTTGTGTTCCAGTCGAGTGGCTTGGTGTACCAGTAGGATATGCTCGTTGGGTATTAGGTGACACACTACGGTGACGAGGCACGGGTTTTCCAGAAGGTAACTGAGCTTTTCTTGTTTCAATAAAACCTTCTTGGATTGTAAGTGATCTGGATCCTTCATCTTCTTCAGGTATAATGCCGGTTGCTGCTCTTGGAATAAAATCGCCTTCAAGTAATGCATGGTCTCTTAAAAATTGTGAGAGTTCAGTCCAGCCGCCCCCAACACGAACCATAACCATTTTACTCTTCAAGACACGACAGTAGGCTAATTTAGGATTTGCATTGCCGAACCAGTAACGACCAACCTCTCCAGGAACCATTTTAACTTTAATACGATAGGGTGTTTCGTTTACAATACGTCCTATCTCAATATCCAAATCATTTTCAGGATCAGCTACGTATGTGTTTAGTGGTTTTTTGACAGTAATTCTTGATTTAGTTTTGAGATGTGTGGCGGATTTGGAGGGTTGATGACTTTGAATAGGTGGTGATAGGAATCGACTGCTAGTGGTTCGGGCTGGGGAATTAAGATAGGATGAAGAGGACGATGATGATGATGAGGACGATGAAGTTAATCTACCGGATGCTGAAGGTGTTGTTCTTATAGCTGTAGCACTACTATTTGTTGGAGTCATTCTACCATGTCTTGCAAGTGTTATATCTGCTCTATCTCTCAATAAAGATGATGCCTTGCGAGTGGGGAGTGATGATTTTCTAATACGAGCTTGCTGGTCCTTTGGATCTGCACTAGTATCAACAGCACGACTTAATTCGATTTTGCGAGTTTTATACTTCTTCCTGATTGTTTCCCATTTAGTCTGGAGTTCTGCCAAGTGAGAAGAAGTTTCTGTACCTTCACTATGCTGTACTGCAACCTCTGAGTATTCTTTAGCTGCATTTAAACTCTGAACAACTTTGGATTCATAGTATTTGAAACGTGCATCCAGTTCAATCAACTTAGCGTGCAGATCTGTACGACTAACGCCGTTACCAATCAAAGTTGCATGATGAGGAGCTGCTTTAACAAGAGCCTCTTCTAAAGCACTTTGGAATAATTCTACATCATCTGACGCACTCAAGTATTTGCCAATATTCAATGCCTTTTTTAGTTCCAGCTTCTTATTGGTAATGAGCTCGTGTAGGTTACTAACAGACTCTTTGAGCTCCAAGTGCTGACGAGTAAAAGTAGTGTTCATATCCTCTGTCATCATTTCTTGAATTTCATTCATTTCCTTATCGATCTGAATTTTGGAATCCTTTTCTACATTTGCCAGCTTGGAAAGCATGCCCTCAATTTCTGGTTGACGTAGCATAGAAGATAATGGCTGAATAACCACAGCAACTTCATTAACACACGTACTACTTCCGTAGCTTTTGTTCCACTGTAAATATTGTTCAAGTTCCTTGTGATCACTGGAATCAGATTCTTGATATTCAGTATTGCTGATGTCAAGTTTTTTGATGCTGTTTTCATCGTTGGCTATCTCGCTTTCTGTCTCTGAAGTAACAAGTTTGCTTTCAAGATCTTCCAAATCAGAGTCATCACTATCTGAGTTGAATTTAACTTCTTCAAAAACACGCAAGCTTGCCACAGTTTCTCTGGTTTCACCCAAGATAGATGTTACTGTCTTCATCTTACGTGCCATTGCGATACCTTTCATAGTCTTTTCAACAGTATTCTTCACTGAATTCAATTCGTCATTAACCAAATCCCATTGAGATTGAACCTTATCACCACATTGCTCTTTTATAGATAGGAAATGTGATAATACAGAGCGTTTTGCCTCATCCAGTGATACAGCGGCAGTGCACGACCAGAGACCTTTATCAGTATCGGTGTCTTTGGATGATACTCTTGCATCAATATCAGCTGATATGGCCTTGAAAGATGCAATAGTATTTTCAAAATCAGACATTTTTTTAGACAAGTTAAAAAGCTCTGCTTCTGCCTCATGTTCATCAGATGAGTTGTCCACTAATGAATATACGTTTTGAATGGCTTGTTGACAGTTTTCTAACCAATTAGAAATACCATCTCCCGATTTCTCAAGACCCAGAATACGACGCATCAAATCATTCAAGTGCTTTTCTACTCCGATTTCTTCATATAACAAAGAAACACTGTTTGAGAGAATGGTAAGCATATCTTCGTTTCCTTCCAAAGATGAAATAAAAGGATTTACAGTAGTTTCCAAATAGTGATTCAAATCTTTTTGCTTGGTCTCTGTATTTGATAATCCAACCATAGATGCCTTGTAAACTTGCTCAACAAGCGGATTACTCTGAAGAATATCTTGCGAACGACTGGTCATTTTATTCAATTCGTTTTCTACAATACATTCAACCTCTGAAACAAATTTTAGACCAGTTTGGACATCTACCTGATTTTGGGCTAATGCCTGTTTATCCTGTAGAAGGGAGTTTATGTCAATTAAATTTTGCTTTAGTTTATCAAGTCTAGAATTAAAGAGATTTGCGTTGGTTTTTGTAGAGTCTCCATCTTGATAAGTGCTGGATAGTTTAGAAGTCGATGCAATAAGTTGCTGTAATTGTGAATTCATGTCAGCTAAAGCACTCGAATCCTGCTGTAAAAACTCTGGAAAGGCATCTTTGTCGATTGATTTAAAAGTATTCAAACGCTCATTAATTGACATAAGTTTAGAATCCACAGATATTATAGAAGTGCTCAGATAGTGCCATTTATGAGTATTGTCCACAAAATTCTTATCGTTGATTAATCCAGCTTTGAATTGCTTCCATTCTGCTTCCAATGAGCTTTGTTGTATACCAATCTTCTCCAAATCTGATACCTTATTAAGCTGAAGAAAACGGTAGAAGGACCGCAGTTCGTCGTACTTTTCAAGTAATGGATCAAAACGAGTACATATATTGTTATACATATTGTCGACCTTTTCCACTTCTACTTCATCCTTCATCTCTTCACCATTAATATATCCATGGTTTTTCTTGAGTGAATTTAGTTCCTCTTGAATCGTATCCATGGATTTTTGTAAGTCCTCAGAATTGGTAAAATACTCGTTTTTAAGTCTGGTGTTGTTAGCATCAGTGACGCGTTCTTGTAAGACCTTCTTGAGCTGATCAAAGTCCTTCATTGCACTAGCGAATAATTCTTTCATTTGATCTAGTTCAGGTACTGCTGTATTTCCGAGCTGATCACACTTCGATTCCTCGTCATTAAGGCGATATCTGATAGAAGTTAAAGATTGTGAATCAATAAATTGTATTTCATTTTGCCAATCGGACGAAATCTGTTCACTGAGTAAAGCGATATCAGTCGAAGTGATGGTTTCATGCAATTGATTACATTGATTCTGGAAATCATCTATCATCTTGAAGTATTCTGAACGGCGTAATAAAGTCAAAAGTTCAGATTTGACCGAATCGCTCTTATCACAAAGTTCATTCCAGGCAATATTAATTGACTGTTGGGTCGACTTGATGCGTTCGATACTTTCTGATGCTTCTTGGTTACCAGAACCATCCATATGTTGCTCAATCATCACTATGTATTTTCTAGAAGATTCCTTCAAAGAAATAACCGAGTTGTTGTAAGTAGAAATAGCTGACTGGGTAGCACCTGCTGTGGTGACAGACTCGCGTAAATATTCAAAATCAACTTTTGAACTGGCCTGTGGGATATCTGTTAGTATTTGACTTAATCCATCGATAATGGCAGCTTTAGATTGAATCCATTCAGAGACACCTTTGGATTCGGATATGTACATTTCTTCAGCAGCTCGTCGACGTGATAGTCTCTCCTTGGACTTCAATATTGATTCAAGAGTACCCGAGAGCTCATTCAAGCGTGATATGCGTGCATATGTCATCTCTTTAACTTCAACGTTATGGGAAACATCCTGTTCTCTACTATGAGGATCGTAGTCGCGATAGTGTCTCACTGGATAAATTAATTTACTGCTTAATTCCTGATCCAGTTGGTGAACACGCCCCTTGTAATCCTGTAGCTCAAGATCAGATTCATCACTTCTGCCATCTGCTGCTAAAAAACGAGTCTTGATAGATTCACCCAAACCCTGTAATTCGTCTACATTACTGAGACAAGTAAGGATAATCGCCGATTGTTCTAGGATAGAATTTGCAAATTTTTCGTGGTTTTCGATTCGAGAAATTGCTTGTTCAAGTGCTGACTTTTTCTTAAAGGTAACTTCGGTTAACAAGAGTGCATTTTTCCCCTTTACTGAAGAATCTTGAATCTGCACAAGTTCGGATTGAAGTTTCTGTATAGACTGAACCTGTTCTTCAATAGCATTGTGAATGTCGTCAATGCCACTTGTATCTTTGTTACCAGGCGACCATCTTGCTTTATCTTGAATAAACGATTCTGTTTGTGATTCCATATCGCTACATTTTTTAAGCTCATCGTCTGCTCTACATTCCCAGTCATGTCGCGTCTTCAAGAAATTCACTTCTGATATCTGTAACTTGACCATCTCCTGTATTTTAGCTACAGATTTTTCAACTTCGGCCTGTCGATTCAAAAAGAAAGGTGGGCCTGTTTTAAGCTTGCGATAGGATTGATCCATCCTCTGGAATGCATCTGTTAACCCGGATAGTTCCTTATCTGCATAGTGTTGGATATTTTTATCATGAGCTGTTAAGCGGTTTAAAAATGTGTGAAGTGTTTTGTCTTTATGATCAACGTCATCTTTAGAGATCCAGATGCTCTTTTCATTCATTAATTCTCGAACATCTTCTTGTACATGAGTGATATTGTTTGTGATAGAATCCATCTTTGTTTCCCATGAAAGACGATCATGCGTTACCTGAACTTTATTAGAATATTCTGTAGAAAGTGTATTCAGATCCTGATAAAGCTTTGTCATTTCCGACGAGACAGCTTTTAGAGGACTCTGATCGATAGAATCACACCCAGACTCGGTGATTAATGTTGATACTTGATTGATAAATTCCAAAAGCTGCTCAACTTCCAAGTTAGATACTTGCTGAGATATATCTTTTTCTCGTTCCAATAGCGGTTCAATTGTATCATTAGTTACGGGACATACTGTTGCATATACATCCAAAGAATTTACGGTGATTTCTTTTGCCAAATTTTCAATTGTTTCTGTCAACTTGGATCCTTCTGCAAGATATTGATCAACTCTCACATTATAATCTAGCGTAGATGTCAGTTTCTGGAAAAGTTCGTTGAGTCGCTTGACTAATTCTTGTAAATCACAGTAGGTCTTGAAAACATCATTGGAAATTTCAGTGTTGATTTCATCATCAGTTGTGGAGGGACGAGTAGCTCTTGCATCTTCATTACATACAGGAAATGATAAATTCGCGCCTATAATAGAAAAAATATGAATGTTAATAAAGGCTGAACTTTACGTATGAATATATATATATATATATGTATGTGTGTAATTACCTTTGTTCTTCCAAAAAACTAATACATCTTGGGAGAAAGCTTGGAGTTCTTTTTCTAAGTCTTCTTTTTGGGATACATCAATAACACGAATAGCTTTCTGGAGATTTGCTAGTAGATTTTGACCTTGAGAATCCAAAAAGATTGCCTGCTGAGAATATGATGTCAAAGCTTCATGTTGTTCAATGACACCTTGGGTATATTTAAGAAGATCATGAAGATTAGAAAAACTTTGATCAAGACTATCTTGACGTCTTTGTACATGTTCAGGTGTAATAGAGTCTTCATCAGCTGTCAGTAAAGAGGCATCTCGACCGATAATTATGCCGAATCCAGCAACAAGTTGAGCGAATATGTCATCTGTGGGCTCCAATTGCTGTTCATGGAACAATTCTACCTTTTGTTTCATAGATGCAAAATCTTCCCAGATTGTTTTCCAATCAGGTATACTTGATAATTCCTGTTGAGGTCTCCATTGTGCTTTACGGCTTAAAAAGCTCCACAATATATCTGTCATCGAGGTAATCCATTGAACTGACTTTGTATGGTGTGCTTCCCAAGTAATTCTCTTGCTCAAGACTTCTAATTCAGAGCTGTGTTTTTGCAATGATTCATCCAATTTGATCAACTGTTGCTCGATACCATCCATTCCTGTGATTATTGAGTTAACTTGAATTTGACTCGATTGACATGCAGATTCTAACGAATGAATATTGTCTACAAGTTTTTTCATATCATTTTCTCTAATTGAATTCATTCGTGATATCTGGCCATCTCTTTCTCTCTTTAATCTTGAAAGGTCGGTCTCATCTAATCCACATTTTCCAACAAAAACATCGACTTTTGACTTTTCTACAGTTCGAATACGTTCATCCATTAGACTTGAAAGTCGACTGATATCATCCTGGAGCTGTTTGGCACGTTTTTGTAATTGTAAAGCACGGCGATGCGCACTTAAGCTTTGATCCAATGCTTCTCCAAACAAAATCAATGCAGATTTTCTTGCACCAATAACTGTACGGATTACTTGATTTGCTTCTTCGTTCTCTTCTTGATTGATGGGATGTGTCGGCTCTGGATAAGGTACCCGTGATGCAACTGTAGTTGCCACACGAATGGCATTCTCTTGAAAGAGTGCTACTCTTTCTGTAAAGTCCTTTCCTGGTAAACATTGCTGCTCCGCCTTGTTGATTTCTTGACGTAGTTGTTCCCCTTCATTCTTGAGTTGATCAGCATGGTTTAAAAAGTCGGCGAGTACCAAATGCTGCTCTACTACGTGGCGCGCAAATGCAATACGGTTAGTAAGTTCTTCAAACGTCTCTTCAATAGCAACCTGACGAGACTCTAGATGAGTAGGTAACTCTATTTTGCATGCATCGTCCAAATCCTGATACATATTTACAGTGTTTGTGAATTGTCCTTGATCGAATGCCATACTTTGTTGTTCAAACTCTACTAATGTATTGATGATGTCTGTTTTTGTGCTTTCGTCTGCTGTATCTGGTTGCCAACGTGCCTTGTTTTTAACAAATAATTTAACGTTCTCCATTGTTGAACGCACCCAATATACCGTTTTTTCATATTCCACCTCCCAATGCATACGAAAAGCCAACATTTGCAGCTCATAAGCACGGCGTCTCATCAAATGCATTAGTCGATCTAAAGTCATTAATGTAGTGAAAGTTATTTCGATAGTTGTTGTGTCTGCAGGACTAAGGTCTTTGTTTCCACGCTCTGTACCTGTCAAAGCTTTTACATGTGCCCTCAGCCGTGACATGTCCTGTTTATCAAATATCTCCACTTCATTTTCTAGAGTAGCCTGCTCCTGAGTGAGATCTTCTACTTCTTCCAAAGTATACTCGATCTCTACGTCATACAGCGCATCCAATATAGGCTTTGATTCCAAGAACTGAATGCGCTCTTCTATCCAATTTCGGATACGCTCTGCCTCTACAAACCACACACGTACATCATCTACCCAGGAAACAATCAATTGATATTTTTCAAATAATGACTGATATTGTTCTTTGTTTTCCAGAGTTTCCAACATTTTTCCAGCATGTTCTGCTCGTTCCTCTAAATCCTGTATACCCGGGTCTGTTGTGGTTGTCTTTAACATCTTTGCTTGTATGAATTCAAGCTCGTTCCTGATTTGAGCCGCGGTGCTTGCTGTGCTTGGACTAGCCGGATCACCTTTATTTGTTTGTAATTGAATTGCTGCTTGTATTGCGTCAATATTAGATATGAGTGCAGTAATATCCGGATGTTCCAGTATATCATTTGATAGTGAATTGATATATGAACGAAAATTCTGCTGAGTCTCTTCTAGTCCAATCAGTTCTCGGCTGTGAACCGGTTCTTTTGATTCATCGTCTCGGCATTCTATTAGTCGATTGTGAATGTCGTCAAGTTGGGTTTGAAGACTTTTTGCTCTGCTCATAAACTCTTCAATCATTTGCATGTCGACTGGTGAATGACTGATGTTGAGATGACTATACAGTGATTCAATATAGGTTGCTATATTTTGTTCAGGCTGAGGTAAATTGCCTAATTTAAGTTGAAACAAGTCTGTTGCAAAAAGCAGGGTATTAGGCTGTGCGAGTTGATGAGCAAAGTCAGGTATATTTGTTGGATAGTAGCGATGGGCCAAGCACAACAACGCCTTGCCATTAGACCATAAAGGATAAGAAAGATCTGTAATTGGTGGAATTAAGGAAAGGTTAATGAACAGTTTAAGTTCCTTTTGACACCATGCCAGCATGGTTGAAGAAGGCTGAGTCATGGTGGTATATTATGTTATTATGTAGTAATATGCTATAAAGCAGCAAAGTAAAAAAGCAATGATAAATAATATGTATAAGTAATAATAATAAACAAAAAACAAAAGGGACGCGGAGAAATATTCGTGCTGATTGTCTAAAGAAAAAAGGGGACCTAACAGGAGTTTATTTTAAATCATCTTCTACATATATGGCAAAAAAGGCTAATAGCATATTCCTACAAAGGAAAAAAAACACGCCATTTGCCTTTTATAGAAAACAGCAAAGATCAACTTCAATGATAATAATAACAATAATAATAACAATAATAAAAGTTTTTATTTTATTTTTTTATTCATTTTCTAAACAATAAAATAAATTTAGAACTTGTTGAACTTCTTGGAAGCACCCTTAGCCTTGGTAACCTTGACAACGTTGAAACGAACGGTCTTGGAAAGAGGACGGCACTGACCAATGGTAACGACATCACCGCTAATAAAAAGTAAATAAACAAATAATGAAAAAATTTAAGTTTAGTAACCATTGTTTGTGCGTTTTGTTTTCTGCTTTGTGTTCTGTCAAAATACGTATTGAATCATGGTAATAAAGTTGACAAATAAAGAAAAAAAACTATATCTACTGCTTTATTCCTCGACCCAATTACGCATATCAAGACATACTACTACAATTATAAAAATAAAAATAATAATACTTACTTCTCAATAGCAGCGTTATCGAAAGCAGGAGAAACGTGAGCAGAGATGTTCTTGTGACGCTTCTCATAACGGTTGTACTTGGGAATGTAGTGAAGGTAATCACGACGAAGAACAAGAGTACGCTTCATCTTGGTGGAGACGACGGTACCAGTAAGGATACGACCTTGGATGTTGACCTCACCGACGAAAGGACACTTCTTGTCGATGTAGATACCGGTCTTAGCTTCCTTGGGGGTCTTGAAACCATAACCGACTTCCTTGAACCAACGCTGGTTGCGCTTCTTAGCGTCCTTGGAGTTTTGGAAGATACCAGCCTGCTTCTGGAAAGCCTTTTCGGTCTATTTGATTTGATTTTTTGTTAGCAATCATAGCTTTCTTTTTCTTTTCCTTCTATAGATTCGTAAAATCCAATATAATACGTACTTGAATATCCATGTTTATAGTGTGGAAAAAGAGGAGGAACTATTCACTTTACTGTCACTTCTGGTAAATATTTTTTTTTAAAAAAAAACTTTGCCAGTCACGTAAATTTTTGATTGGTAGGACGTAAGCCACACATTTTAAACAGAAAAAAAAATCCACTAAACAGCACAGGTAGGAGATGGCTGGTATTAAAACGCCTTCTTTTATATACATGCTGTACCCTTAATAAGTACCTGCATATATTTCAATTGTCATATATTAATTTATTATACACGATATCTGTGTATAACTGATCAGATTTATTAGTTTTTTTTTTTTTTTTTA
>VCJA01003516.1:11516-22033 GCA_024139275.1 Backusella macrospora
AAATACTAGGTTTATTATTTCTCCAATGGATCGAGTCTTGTGCAAGGAAAGGGGTTTTTTTGATGAGTTAAGATACTTGATATTTCGTTTTTTATTTTACGAGGTGCCTACTATTTAATTAAGCTATAGATTAGAATTTAGACAGAATATCATATATGATGAAACCTTGTACCACCCAAATAATTCTGGAAAAAAAAAACATTCGGCATAGAATAACTTTAGTCTTAAAAATCAATTTGAAGGCAAAGTCAGGATAAGCGAATCTAGAAAGATAATTATTATAACAGGATACCATTTATTTGATATTGCTTTTTGAATATAAATAGCTGTTTTATAAAAAAAATAATTAGCTTTGATTTTATTATGATATAATTTGATTAAATTGTTGATCCGAAAAGTGGCACCTTTACGCCAAGGACGAGTTCGTCGTTTTGAAAATAAGTTATCATGATCATAGATAATAAAATTACCAAAATTCTCTGATACGCTTATTAGAAAACCTTAAATGGAGACTCATATTCTTCTTCTTCTTCTTCTTCTTCTTCTTTAGCGTATATTAAAATATTCTATTTAGAACAAGTACTTTCTCGAGCTTTGGTAGATTCTGTAATATAATTAATAACTTTTACATCAGACTTCAATCGTTTTTATCAAGCTCTTTTGATATGCTAATGGTATAGCAGTATATTGATAGAAGGATTAAAAACTTCAAGAAGAGCAGATAGCTTAGTTAGACTACAGTCTATCATTATTTTAGTAACAAAAAAAACAGAGCCAACAACATTTAATAGCCATCTGAGTCATTTCAATTCTTACCAAATCTCATGCCTTAAAACATAAAAACGAAACAGAAAATATTCCATTGCACTTATGTAACAGCAGCTAAAAGTTCTGTGTATATATTTTACATTGTACTAAAATGTATACTATTTATGTCTGACAATAATATCTGTTAATGTTTCATTATACTACTTTAATAGCCCCTCATACACAAGGATCTAGTTTATTAAATTTTCTACTCCATTAAGAGTATTTTTATTCAAGTAAAAGTGAAATTATGAGTATTCAGATTTATTAATTTTTTTTTAAGATGATGCTAAGGAGGAATTAAGTTCATCTATACAGCACATTAAAAGAAGGCAAACCCCCCCCCCTTTCGGGGTATCAGGTAATATACTCATATATATGACAATTATAATCTATTATATTGTTATTTTACTTTAGTTGATATAATGATGATATTCTTCGGCCAGCCAATGAAAGATTAAAAGTGTGACCCCTGTACTTCTAAAAAAGAAAAAAAGAACAGAATCTTTTAAATAGTAAAACTCTGCCACCAGGTACCTTTTCTAAGAGTGGACCATATTGCTCAATGTATTCAAGGAGAAATCAGAGCCTATATTAGCTCACATTAAGCACTGTCTGTGAAAGATGTAGAAAAGTGGAAAGGATATCTGAACAAAATATTCGATGCTATTAGAAGCAATTTACATACACCAAGCACGCCATATGAAGCACATCATATATAGTCATATTTCGATATAGCCAACCGATTTTATTTACTCCAAAAATGTTCTTTTCTTAAATTGGCGGATGATGTACTGGCTATTTCACATTCTGAAATAGGATTTGTTCTACAACTAAGTCATCAGGTCTTCACTCTTTGTGGATTGACACTAGACCTATATATTGCATTCTCTCTTGTTCCCAAACAGATGCTATCACGCTACAAGACATCCAAGGGTTTTCAATCGATTCAGGAATACATAGAGGATACACCATTTTACCAATTTTTTGATTTGTCAAAAAATAATGAAGATTTATGAATCACCCAAGCCAAAATTTATTCATCACTTAACTAAGTGCTTAGATTCAAGTTTGTACGAATCTCTGGAGGAAAAAAAAAATTGAAGTCAAGCACAAAGCACGGGGCAAAAAAAAACAGGTAATGAGTGACATACGAATATCATTACTGAACTTCAGAAAAAAAATCGGGTGTTATAGTTATCAAGGAAATGTTCAAGAAAAGGAGATCGACAAGGCACTTAGAAATATAAAAGGCTCTAATTTTAAGATAAAGGAAGAAAATTATTCCGAGTAGATTAGGGAATCTAAAACAAAATGGATTTTAGAAAACGAAATCATCGTTGGTAAAGTAGAGAAAAAAAAACAGTCATGAAATATATAGAGAAATAAAAATAATAAAGGCGAAAAGAAGAACAATTAAAAAATAGATATCATCAAATCTATACATGATTCACGGAACATCTAGGAGTCAGGTCATTAGACAAATAGAAGTCATGGAATTGAAGAAGAATATGGATGATTTAAGGGGATTTATCTTTTCTGGAACAGATAACGGCTTGGTAATCATGCCTAAAGCAGTACACATGAAGCTCGATCATTTCAAGTACCACCTCGATCTATCTAATCAATTTAGTCCTCTCGTACAAGCAGATAAAGATGATATTAATTCAGAATAACCTCCATCTAAATTTATATCATTGAAGGGAACCTTTGGTCTCAAATCTGACGATATTGACTGCAATGGTGGTTTCTTGCTAGAAAGGAGAAAATTGGAGAAAAAGAAGAATAATTCCACAAAAAATAAATCAGTAGTGGGTATCGAAAAATGACTCGTTAAGTCAAGAATTTTAAAGGAACCAACTGTAGAAGAAGCCGTTAAGATCTATGATAAAAAGAAGAAGCAAAGGGGTACTTTTCAGGAATTCCTTTATTCCAATAAAATAATATCAACGAAAAGGAGTATCAGGCCATAGATCTCCAAAATCAGAGACAGGTTATGTTCAGCTAAGCGAAAATCCGTATAAGATACTGATAAGCACCTTGTTTTATTAATTGGAGACAGCAGCTATGGATCTTGAATAAAAGGATTGCAATAGTTCGTCAACCCAGATTGTGTAGCTGTCAAGAATGGTTGCTTCATTCAATCTCGCGAGAAAGTGTCATCAATGACGATCGGTATCTTTTCAGGATTGAAAATGCTTCTTTTTCAAGAGATACTTCCAGTATTTTCAACAAACCACATCAGTCATTACAACACTGATTTTTTAAAAAATAAGCTTACAATTGTCTTCTTAAAAAGGAAGCAAGAGTCAGGTAGCCAGACTATATATGTAAGTGGTAAATTTTCTAAGACCCCCTCCCCTCTATTTTTCATGACGATTCATTTTTCGATTTTTCACCCGAGGCTTTTTGAATAATAAACATACTACTACTTTTTATTGTCACCTTTAAATTTTTAATTGTCAAGACATATAACTCTTTCTCACGAAATCCTACAGATTATACATTTATTACTGAATTATATAATGAACAGCATACGAGTTTGTTTATATAAATAAGTCAGCCTTATTAGGTTTACTTCCCTATTCCAAGTGATCTGACAAAAAAAAAAAAGAATACAGCTTTGAGTGGGTTGATGTGAAAGCTTATTTGTTTAGGGCATAAATACATAATATAGAGTTGTTATTTGTCTTCATGAACAAGTAGAGGCGGGAAAAAAAAAAAGGTGCATTTGCGCGTGTTTTTTATTCTTCTTATTATCTATGTACCAAACTGAGTTACTTTCTTTAAAATACCAAGAGCTTTGAATAGAAAAGCAAATTAATCTCATATAGTGACATAAGCCGATGCATAAGTCCACTTTTTATCTTCCACTCTTTTATTTTACTCATTATACTGTTTATAAATGTTTTTATATCAAAGTACCCAACAGTCTTATAATTAATGGTAGTTTACTCTGCCTCAACTATATATTAAAAAACTTAAAAACAAAAAATACACCTTACCAAAAAGAGTATAGCGCTAATGTACATATTTATACGCATTAAAGTTTGTAGTAGTTAGATCAATATAACTACACTGGATGAAAAAAAAGAAAAAGAAAAAGAAAAAGAAGACGAATAAAAAAAAACACAGAAGTAGACTGTTTACCCCAGAAGCTTCCGAAAATCAAACTATGTTTCTTTTTTAATGTAAAAATTCTGTTGGTTAACATGAAACAAGTCTTAATTTTTTTTTATATATGTTTCAGACATTCCAAAATTTAATATAAAAGAGAACCCTCCTTATCTTCTTTTTCTTTTTTTTCTTCTTTTGCATAGTTGTCAGAGCATCCAGCTACTCATACATAAATACATCATCATTATATAATAATAAATCATAACAAATCATGTCTGGGGCAAATACACCTAATCCTCTTCATGCTAACAACATTCGCGATCCAATTATGGAAGACGATCACTTTTCATTGCGCTACGGTAACCCCATCAAAGAGATCCATGACGCACCCAAGCATGAACTTAACACGTTTGCGCCTTCTAAAACCCATGTCTCGGGTACATTGGCAAGCGCAGTTGCAGATGGATGTACTAGAAACAAACCTTCAAACTTAGTTAGAACCAATTCTGGTTTCTTGAGAGACGCCACTTTCTGTGCAGAGTTTAAACACGATAAGAGCGGTCAAGTAGAAGAAATCGAACATTAAATAATTATGTATATAAATAAAAAAAGCTAAAAAAGTAAAGAAAACTTGTGATACGCATTATTATCTTGGTTTTCCTCTGCTTATTTAAACACGTGAAAGGAAAAGCTTTTTCCTCTTAATTGACAC
The DNA here is from genome assembly GCA_024139275.1 of Backusella macrospora. Classification (NCBI taxonomy): domain Eukaryota; kingdom Fungi; phylum Mucoromycota; class Mucoromycetes; order Mucorales; family Backusellaceae; genus Backusella; species Backusella macrospora. Next base: position 16,153 of record VCJA01003516.1, read on the forward strand.
ACACATATTACTTTTTTTTCTTTTTTTTTTCTTTTGATATTTACTTTCTTTTATTTTTCTTCTTCTTTTTTTCAAATAAATAAGTTCAAATGTCTAAAGTAGCTACGCTTCCAAAACGTAGTCATTCACTTGCACATCATAAAAGACATGTTGAAAAGAAACAACAAGAGGAACAACAACAACAGGCTGAATCGCCAACATTAATAACTTGTTCATTAACAGATTCACCAAGATCAGTAAATACAACTATTAAAACATTGACAAGATCAAGTTCTTTGACTGTTCATAGTCGAAAAGTAAGAACAATAATAAATGTATATGTGTTTGGACATATAAAATTAAGCTTTTTTATATGTTGCTCTTATTATTATTATTTTATTATTTATAATAAAGTTACCTAACAGGGCCATGTCGTTTCCAATACCGCTAGAGCAGCAACAACCACCACGACTAATTAAACCCCCAACGAGATCTTCTAGTTTATCTCATAAGAAAAAAACCATAGCAACAACAGTAAAGACAACAAATAACAATAATAATAACGAAGAATTAACTAAAGCGTTGCTAGAATGGAAACACAAATCCGAGTTCAAAGTTGATTGGGCAACTATGTTTTCGCCATCAGTCAAATTGTGGAACGATACCATTTTTGGCTCTGTCGAAGAATTTGTGATTCATAAAGAAGCTATTCATCATGAGCAGGTTGCTCAGTCGTTATGGGATGAGACTTATATGAATAAGAAAGAAATGGCAGCATATTTAGGAAAACTGTGAGTTCTATATATATATATCTTACGTCTTTCATTAACTACATAAAAAAAAAAAAGACTAACTAAATGATGTAACCACCTAAATAATTAGAGACCCGTTTTGCCATAAAGTGTTGACAAGTTATATGGATCGTTTTGAATTTGGTGGTTTTAAACTGGAAGAAGCATTTAGGTAAAAATTAAGAAGTGTTTCTTGTATTTATATTAACCTATGATACAAGTATAATAATAAATTAAAATGAAATGAAATGAAAAGCGAGTGACTAATAAAGAATATGTAAGCTAACATATTTTAAAAATAATGAAAATTTAGACGATTGTGTTCAAAACTTTATTTTAAAGCAGAAGCACAGGAAATTGACAGAATTTTAGAATCATTTGCTTTTAAATACTTTACTGATAATCCAAGTGGTATTTTCAACAGTGCTGATGTAGTTTACGCCGTGACCTATTCTATCATGTTACTCAACACCGACCTTCATATTGCTCAGCTCGGATCAAGTCATCAAAGGATGTCTAGTACGGTTTTTTGTTCAAATACAATGTCTACAGTATTGGAGCAACCGGGAAGTCATCAGGACCCTGCATGGATTGAGAGATTAGAAGCTTATCTCAAGGTAATTTTAGCGTGATGCTGTGTGATTATATATATAGATGAAATGGACGAATGGGAAGCGTTCAATTAAAGATAAGAGAGGGAGATGATTTTTGTGTATATTTTTTTTAAAATATGTAACGACGGTCTAAATTAGGAAATATACACATCAGTAAAACATAAGGGTATATTACAACCAGACGAACCAACATCTTTCTTAAAAAGAATCGGGTCGTTAAAAAGGCGTAACACGAAGAATCGTAGCGAAAAAGAGGTAACACACACATAAATATATATAAGTCATTGATTATAAAATAAAAGATAAAAACTCTATTTATTTATATAAAGCAATCAAATGAACCAACCACAATAGAAGATAAAATAATCAAAGAAGAATCTTTATCTTATCAAATCATAAGAAAAAATGGAAAAAAGCTATTGGATGCAGAGTGGAGAGAGTGCAGGATCACACTTTCCAAAAAACAATTTTCTATCCAGGTAAAATTTCCTTAATAATAACAATGATAAGAGCAAAAAAGAGGGGAAAAAATATTAAATTTCTCTCAATTTATTAATACTGTTTATATGATGTAGGAAAATAAGAAATTTACATTAGCTCATACATTTGCAGATGTTTACAGTTCGACTCAGTTCTTTATACAGAAAGATGAGTCAACTTACATCATTGATACATTTAATGAAGAAAAAAAGAGAGTTTGGATAGGTTTGTATAATTACTATGCAGCACGTGAAAGTAAAATGCCTCTTGCAACTGGTGTAAATCATTTACCCGAATTTGGTTGGGAGCCTGCTGCGACAAAGATGACAGAGTTAAAATTGTGGTTGGTCCCTCTCTTGGAGGGTCACACACAGCATGTCAGCGAGCAAGATCAAAAACAAATCATAACACAATGTTTAGATGGTTTACAAAAAGACCATGCAATTCATATGCAAGCTTGGGACCGTATTGAAAAAGTAAAGTTTTAATTACGTATGTACTAAAACTTTATATTTATAAATCTTTTCTTTTTTCTTTTTTTTTTTCTACATAAATAATTAGTTATTTGGAAAGGAAGGATTAGCAAGTAAAAACTGGGAGACAAAAGCTGCTTATTTGGCTCGCAACATACGAAAATTAACACTATATCAAAAGGCAATAATAGAAGAGAATTCAAAATAAATAAAAACAAAATATATATATATATATATATTCAAGCATATATTAGGGTGTGTGTAAAACAAATTCTCACGGCACCTTAAAAGGAAAGGAGGAGTATAGGAGGAGCATGATCTCTTATTTTTGTTGATCCGTTAAAAGGAGAGTTTCGTCACTTGAGTAATGCTGTCAAATGCCTTCAAACCCAATAAAAAAGCATTCTCTTATCATTTCCTTTTTTGGAAACAAAGCTTTTCGTAGATCTGAATGAACCCCCGCAAAAAAATACCTAAAAAACTATAATAGTATCGGAATAATGGCTCTAGATAACAAAAAACCATCTACAACTTACATTCCTTCTGGGAAAATGGATGCAAAAAATCCCACGTGATAAGATCAAAGACGCATCTTATCTATATTGTTTTCGTTACACTCCGGTTATAAAATACCAGGAGAAAGAGAAAGAGATTTAATATTTAAACTCTCTCTTTCTTTTTTTCTTTTTTCTTGCTCTTTATCCTTATTTTATTTATTATTAATTTTTACTTTATTTAATTTTATTATATATATATAACATCACATTTTTTTTCTACACTTATATAAAGAAACAACAACTATTAATATTTATATGGAAAGACCTTTTATTTATTCGAATATGACACCAATGGATTCACTCTTGTCTGCCATTGATAGTGTACATCCTATCCGATTACCTCAAATTAAACGTAGTAGACAATCATCACCAATGTCTATTGAGTCCATGTTGGATACCACCAGCAATGCTTATGAATATATGAATCAAAATAATAAGCGCATGTTTATAGATCACGATGAAGAACTTTATAGTGATCATAAAAAGCGTAATATTTATGACCATCCTGATTCTGTTGTGCTCCCTCCTCTCTCACCTATTTCAGCTTCACCTGGTTCTCCTAGTATGTCTTCTACTATCTCTTCGCCAGTTTCACAAGCAGCATCACTATCACCTCCTCCATCCTCAAGTCAAGAAACTAGTACCGTTACTTGTTATCATGCTTCTGTAGCTCAAAAATCATATGGTTCAGAAAAACGCTTTTTATGTCCTCCACCTTTTGTAGAGATGTCATCACCATCCTCCTCCGCTTCATTCAATCAAGCTCAAGATCTCACCGTATCCATGTCCGTTGTTTGCGAGACACTCGATAAACAATTCGAACAACGTTCACAATTAGATGAGCAGCAACGCGGTTACTTCAAATATTTACACGTTTCAGGAACAGCCAAAGCCAAGCAGTTCTGTCTCCGAGTGAATCTTAGTCAGCCAACCAAGTCTGTCCTTCAACCTCTACAACCCTTTACTAGTTTCTACTCAAACTCCATTGCCATCATCTCTAAACCCTCCAAGAAGACAGCAAAGACCCGCAATGCATCCAGTTGTTTTTTTAACAACTCATTGGTTTCCTTGTTTAATCGAATCAACTCACAGACTGTGCGTACAAAGTACATGTCCTCTGAAAATAAACAACTATGCGCAAAACATTCTTCTTGGTCTCCATTTGAAATCATTGTAGTCCGTCAACCCAACCAGGTCATCAATCCCGAAAATCACAGTGTGTCTGTGCCCGTCACCTATGGTACCGAGATTATCTTAAAGGATACTACAACTGGTATCTCTTCTCCTCCTGTCATCATTCGTAAAGTAGAAAAAGGAAATGTCGTACCAAATGCTTATGGTTTGATGAGTCAGATGCAAAAGATTGCCTTGCAACTTTCTTCATCTACTTCACAACAACCTCTTTATCTGAGTGCAAATGGTGCCATTATGCAATATCAACAAGAAAACAATGATACCAACAATGCCAACAACAATAATAATGTAAATCATAGTACAAACTCATGGCTTGAATATGTTCCATCTAATCAACAAACTAATAATATGGAAAAGATTGACGATCACCTATGCTGGACTATGGTTGGAATCTCCAAATTTGAATATACCTTAAATACCGATAATAATATGATTGATTCAACAGCCACTACTTCAACTATTCCACCCACCTTCTATAATACCACTTGGGAAAACATGTCCTCCCAACAAATCAGAGATAATCTAAACTCACCGCCTTCCTCACCACCTCGTTCTATTGTACCATTTCCCGTCATTTCATCCATTCATTACAGCGCATCCACTCATTCATTAAATATATTTGGTCTTGAATCATCATCAAGGCGATTCGAGTTCTGGCTGGGTCATCAAGTATTACATCCAACTCTAGTCCATGATCATCTCACTATTCGATTACCGTCTGAATTAGACCAAAGTAAATTACTTCCATTCGTATTAACTGATGGTACAAACAACACCTTTTCTTCTGGAAAAGGTTTGAAGTATGACAATAATAGCTGGACTGTTATTGATATGTAAATAATCTTTTCGTTACACATTATAATTCCCTTTTTTTTTCTTTATGTAAATAAATAAAACTTTTTTTTAAGATAAGCTATTCCTCTCCCTATCATCATCTGATCTTATCAATTTTTTTTTTAATTGTATTTTTTTGTGTTGTGGGAAAAAATTATGTAATTTGTGTAAATTCGGAATTACAGAATATGAAATAACAATTTATTCCGATTTGCTACAATTGTGCGTGGCAACCGAAAAAAAAACCCATTTTTTATTTTATTTTCTTTATTTTTCTTTTATTTATTTTTATCTATTGTAACACATGTCAAAAAAGCATTATATTAATGTAAATGCATTGGACACATTTTGTTTTTATTGGGCTAACAAGCACTCCTATGTTCTACTACGGGTATTAGAACAATCCATTGCCATTTTACCTATACGTTCTCGTTTAGCCTTTCTTTATTTTCATTATAATAGTAGTAATTACCATAATGGTACGAACCGAAAGCAAGAGCCAGTTGGTATACAGGATATGTTTAAAATGTGGAGGCATACTCTAAGTTTAAATGAAGAAAAGGAATTGCCTACTCCAAGACAACAAATTTTAAAAATAGAAGAGGACCAACAACAATGGGAAGATCAGGACGAGAATGTCACTTTGGAAAATGTCATTTCTGAATCCATTCAATTCAATGGCAATTGGAGACATTGTCAATGTCAAGTGGATGATGGTGGTAGTCGTTTTGATAACCATATTGTATTAACTACACAGCATAACCATTTTAAATTAACTGCAAGATCATTTACCGAAAAAATGATATTTTTGAACTTGGTAAAGTTTAAACAGCATCAACAGGATATAGTCACAAAAAAATTAACCATGCAGCACTATGATTCTGACGATGAAGAAGCAACAGGCATGTAAGCTTTTATTTTTTATTAAAGCAAAAAAAAAAAAAAAAAAAAAAAAAAAT
>VCJA01003521.1:21852-31972 GCA_024139275.1 Backusella macrospora
ACATTTAGAACTAATTTTTACTTCACAGTGATTTTTATAATAAAAAAACTCATTTTTTAATTTTTTTTTCCAATTTAATTTTATTTCAATTGGGTCTCAATTTAGCAGGTGACCTAGGGCTGTAACCCAGCGCAGTTCTGTTGAGATAACTTAACTTATACGTACTACTGGTTTCATGCTAAGTCGTACACAAAACCGATAGAGCGACTTTTTACTTGAGAACTGTTTTTAATACTTCAGTGACTTGGCCATAATTCTTTTATTTATCTTTTAATACTTTAATCACATTAGAGCTATTTATAAGCATACAAAAATTCTAGAAACGTCTATAATTTTATTGCCGCCAATAACAAGTGCTTAAGGTAGGGTGATTCTTTCCGTGTAACTGTGATCAACTTTTCAGCTTTCCACATGATAGCTTTTTTTTAAGTATTCTATGTTTTCTTGATAATAAATTTCTTAATCTATCTTTTATTTATATATATTTTTATGAATAGTTTGCCAGTAGAAATTTTGCATAATATCCTATTATTACTTCACCTGCAAGACAAAATCGAATGTATGGTAGTGTGTCGAAGGTGGAGGTATATTGTTGAGAACATCATTTGGATCAGCGCATTTCATATAGGCAACAAAAAACAACTAAACTCATTTGTTACAAAACAGAAAAACAAATATCTAGGCGATAACATGTCCATACAAACGCTTATTTTAGATGCAAGTTTTGACGCAGAATATGATTCGGAAATCATAATAAAAAGTTTCCCAGATATTTGTATATTCTCTTCATACTCGTCAGGCACATCAAACGGACAGCTTTTAGAAAATAATTCCGAAATTCATTCTTGGAAGCAGCTTCAGTACATTAATGCAACTATACACGATATTTATAGCATGGGGATTCTGAAAAAAGGTGTATATCGCGACTTAACAGAAATATCTGTATCTTCAAAAGATGCTGACAAGATAGAATATTTTATACCCCACTTAATAAATGCACCAACTTTGACTATTTTGGGCTTGTATAAATTTGTATTTGGAATATCCGACATTGAATTGCTACACAAATATGCGCCTCTTCTTACTTCACTGACATTAACCAATTCTTGTGTAGATTTTGAAATGCCTCTTTTACATGAAGTGAAGCCTGCTATTTATATTACTAAACTTCGTATAGATTTTTGCCACTCTGAACAGGACGTTGTAATATTTGATGCAAACACAATGATTAAATATATCCGTACAAAGTACCCCAATGTTACAGAACTTGGTTATAAAAGTATAACACCACATGCGGTAAACTCTGTTGACGAGAGACTCAATAAAGCTGAATTTGCATCTTTTTTAAACGCGTTTGGATCTCAAATAAAAAGGCTATCACTGGATTTCGGTGACGTAGAACCAGGTATATTCGACGCGCTGGAAAACGCCAATTGTCAAATAAATGATTTGGAGTTAAATAATCGAATAGTATTTCCAGTTGTTAAAAAATTGTCTCGATCGATTCAATCAGAATTCATTCAAAGGCTTTCAGTAAAATCGTCTTACTTTATGGACTATGTCAATTTACAAGATCTAGCTCAATTTACTGTACTTAAAGAATTAAACCTAGGACATTCGGAACACTATAAAATTAACCTTAGCGAGATTTTAAACGTACTAGGAAATCAATTGCAAACACTTAGTTTAAATGGATTTCAATTGGAAATGGATCGCTTGGAAGATCGTAAATATCCAAAGTATAAACTCAGCAGTATATCATTCAGCAACGTAAAGCTCCCTTCACAGATTGATAAATTCATCTCCCAGTCCTTACCCAACTTACGTGATTTAACATTTGAGCACTGCGATCTCTATAAAAAGACTTTAACATTACCAAACATCAGCCTTTTCAATCTTAAGATTACAGAGAGACTTTCAAAAGGAAAAGACAAATTACTGATTCGAACCTTGAAAGACGACAAACAGCGGTGGTATTGGACAAAGCCTATCGTTGATAATCCATTTCCCGAAATTCAACAGTTCGTTTACAATGGACTCAATACCTATCCAATAGTACGATCTCTTCCTTTTGAAGAATACAAAGGTTCTTCTTATACAACAATTGAATGTAATTCAGTATATTATGTTTCTCTAGTAAATGACTGGTATAAAACAGATATGAATAGAAAGGTAAATCCAATTTATAACTGTGACCGCGTTCTAACTGAAACATTTATCATGTATACTTTGTATATCCTCTAAATCATAAAATAAAATAGTATACATGGGCCAGCGTGATAGATATGTGTGATATAAAAACAATCAAATCAAATTTAATCTGGTTATATTATGCTATGGCTAATTACTCTTAGAACTACTATGATGAAACAAAAATCACTTTGCTTGATGTCAAAGGTTAACTATAAATCCATGTTTCATCTATATATGTATTTATAAATAAAAAATTCTCTCCTAATGCTATGGTTCAATTTAGGTTATGTTCTTTAAGAGAAACATAAACTCCTTCAAACAATCAGCATAAAATTTAATGTAACTACAATCCACTTATTGTATTTCTAATACGATACATATTATTACTTGCATAAATAAATAAATAAATCCAAAAAGTTCATCTGGTTTATTGTTACAATACTCGCGCTCAATTTCAATTTCAAAACTAAATAAAAACTAAATACCAATTTGGTAACCATTTCACTAAATAAAAACTAAATTCCAATTTGGTCATTGAATTTAAACGATGACGCAAACTCGACAGATCATATGAAAAGTAAAGAACTGAAAGAACTAGAGTGTTTTCTCTTCTCATTGATTGATGTTGAAGTAGTTTTGCGTTTTGTTATCTTAGAACTTCTTTTTTAAGAATTTAGAAAGCATTTAGATGGATTTTTTGACGACTAAATATTTTTTGTCTATATTGGGATTTAGTGAAATGGTTACCAAATTGGTATTTAGTTTTTATTTAGTTTTGAGCGCGAGTAATATATTTTTCAAGAAAATAAGAAAAACCTTCAAGTTATTGAGAATGGTTTACAAGTTACTGAGAAAAAAAACGAGAAAATAATCAAGAACAAGAAAAAGCTTGAGGAGCCATCTTGTGGTACTTCGACACGGATATGATTTAGTAAGATATAATCGCTGTGATACTCATAGATTGTTCTAAATAGCATAAAAAAGCGAGATACATAAATTACGAAAATAATATACAGTATGATATGAACCATATCAATAGTGTAAGTTATATAATTCAAACTCTATTTATAATTCTTTTCTTACTTTCGATTATGGGCTCAATAAACAGCGAAGTTATAAGAGTTCCATTTATTTATTTTATTATTGCTAAAACCTATACTATCACACACAGGAGCACTATAGAATTTGTCATTGAGAAGAAGAATAAGAAGAACGACTCGTCACATATAGCATAGTAATCTGTGTATCAAAATAATACTCTTGAAGTATGATAAAATACCCCGATTATTTACTCACACAGTTTCAATAAAAAAAAATTAATCTTTTACACCCTTGAAATGAAAAATGAGTATAAAAAATCAGGTAGTTTTGAAGGTATTCTGGTCATTACATTGGAGATTCAATTTTTGGTATGTTGACTTATTTCTAAATGTTATATAATATTTATATCTATTTTGATGCGACCCCATTGGTCCCATTTGGTAATAGCTGTATCCATTTCGACTCCTTCTTACTTATTGAAATATGTCATTATGTTTATACATACAACCAATTTTTATTTTATTTCTCAGTAAATTGGATTTTTTTCTCAATTTCTTGAAATAAACAGTAATATGTTATGACAAGTATATATATACCTTTAGCTGATATATCGACACTATATATGGTATTTTCAGTTTATTTTAGAAGTATGTTCTAAGTAAGATAAACTAAGCTAAAATCTTGCAAAAAGAAAAACAAAAAAAGGGAGGGGCGAGAAGAAATATGGTGTGTATGTATATGTGAACGTATTTATGTTAATTTATGCGTTAAAGTCACCTAACAGCTCAGGTGCCTTGTATTCCCCCTTTGCGATTTGATCAGCTCTCTTTACAATATCGTAAGTAATGGATGAGGATACGACAGAATCATGTTTATAATCAGGATGATTCAGAACAAATTGACGCATGTATGCAGCGCCAGTCATAAGTTCACCGCTGGCTCTCTTGCTAATGAAGGACAAGTAAGTAGATAATTTACAGTGGGTTTCAATATCAATGTTGGTACTCTTTAAGAAGCTATGAATTAGAGGTACGAGACCAGGGAATCCAGTTTCCTTTAATAATAAAAAGATAAATTTCTGTCTTTTTTTATTTACTTTTGCTTTTCTTTACCTTTCCGTTCATAATCTCGTTTATTGTCATCAATTCACACTCATCTTCATCTTCATTGTCATCTTTAACTTGACCATTTCCTGTAAAAATATTCTTTCGGAAATAGAATTTATCATTCAAGACAGCATCGCGCTTATGGGCAGTTTTCATATTTTCATCAATCTAGTGGAAGTAAAGGTTTAGTTGTTCAAGACCACTTATTCTTTCCTGATCTCTCTCACTTTTTTTATATATACATATATCATACCTTTGAGATTGGAACATAAAAATTGAGGCCAAAGCTGAGGATGACACGAGTCAACAAGACAATAAACACTGCAAAAGCAGCGTTTTCGAAATCAGAAATTTGAACCTCCATACTTCTAAACTCCACACGCCAACCAATAGTAGTAGATTTTGGTGGCGGAGGTTTGAATCTCATAGTTTGCCAGTTGGTAGATTGAAGATTCTAATAAATCGTATTATTATTTAAAAAAAAAAAAATCTAGCAAATACACACTTATATATATTACCTCAAAATGATCTGATGATTCGCTATCGTCTACATTCAAAAGTTCTTTGAAAATAACAAGAGGATCGCGAATAAAAAGATGTGCAACGTGCTTAGATAATTTATCATCAACTCCACTATCTCTTAGCTTTTTATAAATGTCCTTGTCATAAACTAGATCTAAATCGTCATATTTTGGCTTGTATGTAACATCATTTGATAAATAAGAATCAATAGAATCGTAGCGCGATTTATTAATTACAAATCGATCGTTTTCCAAAGACTGTAAAAAATATTTTAGAAAAAAAATTGTATCACATAGCCAATGTAATCATTTACCTTTAACCCTCTTTCTTCAGGTGTTCTATCATCTACACTACAAGAAATGACATTCCATCTAGCATCCACATCAGCCAAATAACCTCTGAAAATGGGTGTATTTGCAGACAAAGCCATCTAAACACGTATATATATATATATTAATATATAGATATTTGTTTATCTCGCCCCCTTAAAGTGACGTTTTCGATAATTACCATAATAGGAGATAGAGGAGCCAATTGATCGTATAATCTTCTTCCTTCATCAATATTGCATGCCTGGAAAGTGATTTGTAAGCAACACATTCCCATACCAAAAGCCATTGCATCCATATAGATATGATCAGGTAAAGCAGCACCTTCTTTAGCCTCTTTATCATGATCAAAAAGTTCACGATCCCAAAGAATGGTAGGATCAATAAATGGTTTAGGTGTGTTTTTGTCATGATAAATGGGCATGTTGATTCTGACTTTGGAGTCACGACGACGGCGAATATTAGCGGTCAAAGTACTACAAGATGTGTTAATAATAATAATAACCTCCCCGCCCTTCTTTGCCAATCTCCCTTTTTTCGAACTACTTACGGGAAACGAGCATGTGGATTGATGATTTCATCAGGTACAAACATACTTTGACATGATTTACCATTAGGTTCATGATTAGGATCAAGCTCATGAGGACAACCAAGACGGGGATAGTTAACCAATGTGACTGCATATTCATCAGGATTCATGGCTTCGTGTGCCATCTTACGTCTTAGCTTCATATTGGGTTCTACACCTACTAAATCACGGAAAGTGGAGCCATAAGGCATACCAGGTGTACCTTCAATCATATATCTTCCGTACTCTGGTCTCCATAAAGCATCAGGTGGGGTCCTAAGAGTTTGTATATGATTATAACAATAAAAGGAGTCATTTTGTTTTAGTATCTCGCTCGCACTCATTCACCCTGTTTTATTCTGTTCATTTTTACTTACGTTGTCTTGCCTTCAAGAAAATCATGTTCAGGCTTTTCTAACTTTTCCAGAATATCAAAAGCGCGTAAAGATAATTTTGTGCTTTTGTTTTCATCATCAAATTTAACAACAATATACTCTATCTTTATTTTTGTTTTTTATATAAATAATTGATTTGATATTCAATATCAGTAAATTACGAATTGAGACGACGATATATATATATAACAACTTACCTCGTCACCCCAAAGTAAACACTGCTTTGACTTATCCTTTTGGTCGCGATAAATATTAAGGAATTGCTCAATGCCATGTTCTCTAACGTGATCAGCATACTCCTTTGCTTCATTCCAGTGGAGAGGTGTTCCAAGAGATAAGAGACCCATCTTATGTTTATTTTATATCAATACAAGTAATTGTATATACAGGAAAGGAAGAAGAGAAAAGAGGAATGCTATGGAACTTTTTTTTTTTATAGAAAAAAGGTTTGCTTATTAAATAAGGTTTTTTTTTTCTTGCACAATATCAAGCCACCCTATAAAAATATTCTATTTTAAAAAAGCGCAGGTAACAGTTTTAAAGAATGTTGGTTGCTTATAAATTCAACGTATTTATATATCTATTTCTTTTTATGGAATAAGCATTTATCCGTACTACATCTTTAAATCACAGGAGCAATAACGTGCTCGATTGCGCGATTATTGATTATGATGAGAAACACGAAATTTGTTTTATATTAAAATCTACCATGTTTCCCCCTCCCTTCCTTTCTGTCTACTCTTTAATAGGGAAAAAAGTGATTTTTCTTTAAATTTAAGATGAAGATCATATCCATTAAACTGAAAATAAACCCCCTTTATTTTATTTAGGATATTTCGTAGTGTATCTGCTTCTTACTAGTACAGTGTTTCTACTTTAAATCCAGAAAATGCTAGTTTTTTTTCGGACGAATCAAAATCAAAAATCAGACAGCCTGCTTACTTTTTTTAGATAAAATAAAAATGTAATTCAGATAAGATTTGAAACAGAATCCAGACGATTTGAAAATCAAGTGGAAAGTTGAAAATTAGTATAATTTTATTTGATTTGTATAATTATGCTTACTTACAATACCTTTAAGTCTCACGCACGAGAGCGCAAGAAAACCACGTTCAATGTGGCGCTTTGTCTGTTTTGACGAGTGAATTTTGCTGACCGTTCATTCCCAGCCCAGGTCTGTGAGGTTATGTACATCATGTTTTTAACCGCGAGAACATCCCGATTCCAGAGTATATTACAACTGTTGCAGATTAATATACCAAAATAATGCTCTTCTCTCAGTTTTATGATCTTGTAGACCCATTTAATGACAACAATCACAAACCTATATATTTTAAAACGAATAGACATTTAATTACATGATGTGTTTAAATTATAAAACTACTTACCGAAGAGGTTCTAAACCCGTTTTCTTTCGTTTTGAAGGATTGTATTTTTACTAATTGATACACGCTGTTAAAAAGTCGTATAAATCAAAGAATAGATTCAGATGGATCATCATGTATGTCAAATGAGCGATATAATTCGCAAGGGTAGTATTTTTACGTGTTGGAATATTTGTCTTCAATGCTTTTATTTCCTGCTGAGTTTTTAGATCATCTTCATGTTTTTCTCGTTCTGGCTCTCCAGAGGTATGATAGTATTGAGCAGTAGACAACGACCTGACTTCATCTTCACCATAATGTACTGTGTAATTATTTTTACGATTAGGATCCAAAAAGTATGCACGGAAAAATGTAAGAATTTGGTCTTCATTAAAATCAGTTAAACCTTGCTTTACAGAACATTTAAAATGATAAAGAGTATTTCCGTCACTTCCACTCTAGTAAGAGGAAAATGAGGCAATCGGTTTTTAATTGTCTGAGTTAAAACATTCAAGGTATTCTGCAAACTCAGTGCAGCGACAATATTTTCTGGATAGCTGAGGTTTTCAGGGATATTTGTTCTCTCGTGATTAATTAACACTTCGTCTATAATGTAACCGTATGCCAGTACCAACCTAGCAGGAAAAAAAACACTTTGGGGGTAATATTGGGACTATTTTTTTTTAGCCATTGAGACAAATCGGAATTCTAATAGCGATCAGGTTACTGCTTCAAATAATTATCAGAATCAAGCAATTAATACAGGCAATAACAACGCAGTTAATAACCCTATGAGAACTAGAGCTATCGAGTCTTTTCCTGAAACCATAGTGGCAACGACAGAAGAAATCGAATTGGTGGTTTTATTCCTTTTTTCCCCATATACATACATTGGTGGCTTAAAACGAAGATATGCGAGCTGTAGTGAAGATGCTTTAATAAATCGACCCCCTTAACTGCTGAATTTCAATCTATTTATGTTGTTCAATAAACTAAGTTTACAATTCAAGTTGACAACAACTCAAAAGTTGCTTGTAATGTTTTTTTCTTTAGTTATATATATGGGTTTAATAATAAAATGGAGATAATTAGACATACTTCATGTAACCAGAACTGATATAATGATATAAGTATCATTAGAAAACCAAAGCAACAATCAAAATAAAGCTTTTTGCCATGTTAAATTATAGTTGTTTTATTGCTTACAATATTTTTCTTGCCTCTTAATATGTTATTAAATATGATTATAGACGAAATATATTTATAAATAATTTGATTCATTTGCTCATTCACCCGATTAACCATCTAATGAATATGAAACAAATATTTTTTAAAATAGTTACTCTGGAACAGCCCTTTGTATTTAATTAATTGATGCTTTTTATTTGTAAAAAACAAGAATCTCATGTCGGTGAAACAGAAACTACCATACAGGCATTTCGTATTTTATCTTTTAAACTTGGAGCTATCAATTTTTTTTTAAAAAAAATGGAATGGGATCCTCCTGGAGGTGTACAGCAGTATTTTTTTTTTTTTTGGAGAACGTCTATTTTTATCGTTTTTGTCTTATTATTCACATAGAATTATTTTAAAGAGATATATTTATCATAAATCTAGTACTGACGTTGATAATAATAATATAATAATAAAGACTAAAAGTAGTAAACAACAAAATATGTTTTCCATTAATCTGTTATTGTAAAATAATGAATTTCAAAACAAATACTTGGCATACTTATGTCTAGACTATTTTTTTTTATCATATTGTATAATTAGGATACTTTACCTCTTTTTTTTTTTAATATAGGAAACTAGGTGAAGCTAGTAGTTAAGAGATATCTTTAAGAATAGCTTTGATTTACAGTTTATATGTTTTGAAATTACTTAGTGGCTCTTTATCATACATTACTGCTTCTTGTTCGATATCAGTTTTAAGGTCATAGCGTTTTCTTACTGTAAATCTTGAAAATATTCATATTTTTCTCTTATACCGACTATGATATTCAAGAAGACTACCTTTGTTCCATATTTCTCCAAGTTTGTCTATGCTATACTAAATTTATAATGACTGGCATATAATATGCGTTATATGTATATATAAAGTTTATAGTGCTAGTAGTTCTTTATATTTTCATTTATCTGACATGATTTCCTCTTCTTTTTCATTTAATAGATTGAGTAGAAATAAAATAATATATCATGTTTATTTAAGTGGTAGAGAGGCAGATGAGGAACCAGTATCATCATAATAGAAATGTATGCTTTAAAGCTTCAAATCCCTTGTATTCTTTTGATATTCACTCATCTTCTGCTTAAATTACTTTTAGGACATATTATAATATTATTCAGTGATTTCTGGTATTCAACGCGGCAAATATATTCTTCAGCATAGTTGTTTCTTATAGACATGGTTATAAACAAAGCACATAGAGCTAAGATTTAGTGGGATCTGAAGAGATAGACCGAGATATTTATTATTGTGGGTAATTTTTTTTTCAGAAATCTTACGGGCCCCTAAGAAAAAAACATCGGGTCCCTAAGAGCTCTGTTAAAACTAATACTAAAGGGGTTGTAACAAAAAAAAAAAAAAAAAAAAAAAAAA